>MVAQ01000309.1:0-21546 GCA_014825775.1 Krasilnikovozyma curviuscula
CTAACCTAACCTAACCTAACCTAACCTAACCTAACCTAACCTAACCTAACCTAACCTAACCTAACCTAACCTAACCTAACGCGGCCCAGAGTCAGCCATTTGGGCCGTGCTTCTCGGCAAACAGGATCTGCGGGCAGTTCTATTGTCATGGTTGAAAGGTCCAAGAGTTTGGATTTTGTAATAATACGCTACAGTCCTTGCTGCACCAGAAAAGGTGTTCCATCAGGTGGGTTTGCAATGCTCTTTAACGCGTTATCTGAAAGGTTAACAAGGGGGCGTCCGACAAAAGATGTTCAGTTTTCGGGAATTTTCGCTGAGATTATCAAATTGAGTTCGCTCCAACGCAATACCAGATAAAAGTATTAAAAGGAGAGAATGGTGAAATGAGGAACCGCTGTCTCTTTCTATATCGTCTCTACACCTCTGTTTCTCTGATATTTCCTTCGGCCCTCGTACCTTGTCATCATGAAGTCCTCTACTCTTTTCCTCCAGACTGCACTCCTTTCCATTCTCACCTTAGTAAACGCCCAAGCAACGTTCTTCTTCCAAGGTTCTCTTCCTGAGACCGTGGTCCTCGGCACGCCTCTCAACTTGACCTGGGGTTATCAGTATCAAAACAGCACCGACATTCCAGCGTTCTTCTTTGTTGATTACACTTTACGTACTCCAATTCAAAATGATACTAAAAGTGAGCGAGGATCTTCTTTCGCGTGTGAACTGGCAGCACTGACCGGCCACACACTGGCGCTCTTAATGTCAGTCTCTGGGTATAATGTCACAAACCACATCTTGTTCGACAACACCACCCAACGCTCTTATCAGTTCTCTACTTCAAACTTGACTGTGGGCACCAACTTGTAGGTCGTGACCTTTTCTGGAGAATTAGGCTGGTCCCAGAATAAAACCCTTCCCTTGTTCCTTGGTGACATTAGTACCTATACTGTACTGCTACTCGCAGGCTCAGACTCGAATCTGTCAACAAATGCTGCCTTCAAACCTACCATGCTGGTTGCGGCGAAATCTTCATTCGCTCCGCCCATGATCAAAATGTAAGGAATGCTCGCCTTCGTACCCTTGTGCTTCATCCCCGCACTGACAACAGATATCGTCCTATATAGTTCGCATGCATCAGTATTGTGTATTCTCATTATCTGTATGCTCTCATTGTAGGTGATCAGGCAATGCGTGCTCGAATTTATTGAACCTTTGGACCGTGCTAGAGTCGCATGTGGAGATCTAGGAGAGGATATTTGTACGATTTAGACGGGTTTACTACGACAGTGGGCTTGTACTTTAACCTATAAATCCTCCTTTATTTTATTTGGTTTGAATTTGCTCCAATTTGGTGGACCAGCTCCTCCTCTCGAGTGCACTCTCTGCGCAGAATAACGATGTGCAGTTGCTGTCAACCACAATTTTGTTTCTGATCATGAGCACTTGATGACAGTTTGCAGCTTATAAGGTAGCGTGGAAGAATGAATATATATAATGGAATGGACTGAACAATGAGCGGTAACTGACATTAAACCCATCTCCAATCAATTGACCAATGCGCCTGCCATCGCACACCACCAACGAAACTGAACTCGGCAAGGAAGATGCATAAGGTATAAGCAATCATTGCCCAAAGAAGAGGGTGGATGTGGAAAGTCACTGGTGTGTTGGCTAGGTGTGGTGAAGGGGAGGGTTGTTGTTGTAAAGGTCTAAAGTATGGTGGTAGATAGCTCAGTGTCGGCTGAAAACGGATCGAACCAAGAAGAAGAAAAAAAAGACTTACTCTTCGCTATGATTCTCTTCATCCACCAATATCGGCCCTTTCTTGTCACAAACTTCGGCTTCCAGCTTTTGTTCCGCAACAACCTTCTTCGGCCCGATCAGTGCAATCGAGGCAACGAAGACGAAGAAACAAAGCACAATGAGAGGGTAGATCCAGAGCATCTTCAACATGCCATTAGGCTTGGCTGAACCATCGTCGACCTGTTTTTGTGTTGGGAACTTTTTGCAAGTGCCAACTCCTATACTAAATGGAATGAAAATTCCCATGTACACCAAACCTTGTATCATGAGCTTCAATTGATTTCTGTTGAAGACAATTCCCTTGGTCGATGATCTATATTGATCCAACAAGTTGAGGAACAGAGCATAAGCTACGGCAGACTACCAGTGCAGGATTATCATTTCTTAAGTACGGGCGGATTGGGAAGGAAGGAAAGGCACCAGCAGAGTGAGCCAAGATGGCCACACAGCTACCAACAATAACCAGCCATTGCAGTCGTTGCTTTTCACTTGAGGTCATGAAGGCTCCGAACCATAGTGGGATGACGTGAGGCATGTCTGGATCGAAGTCCTTGTCATTGGGAGGCCTCAGGATGTTGAAGAGAGAGTACGCCATTGGAAGATGGGACATAACCTCACAGACTGAGGGGAAATAGCTCCTATGAACAGAAAAGGGAGAGAAACGGATGAGCAGAGGAAGCTTGATTCGCCTCAGCTCAAGAGAGATAGACAGCAGGACCTACCAGGGGGATTTCTGCTCAGAGACAGCATCAACCGTCAGTCCTGAAGCTTCAGTCGGCAGCACTGGGGTTGCCATGGTTTAAAGCTGGCTGTTGTTCGTGGACAGGGATCAAGACAGAAATAGGCAGTAGACATCATGCAGATCATTTAGTGGCGACGAGCCAGCATTCTCTACACGATCAACCTCCAACTCTCATTTCTCTTCGTGAAGCCCCGGGCAGACGATGTCGGGTTATCGTCAGATATCTCAGGCCCAGACCGGAGATCCGGAATCATCGATATTTGCGTACCCCCCGAGCAGTCTGCCCGATGGTCAACAACCCGTCAGCTGGATATACGAACCATCCTTCCCGCTCAAGGGAAAGCATGAGACCGTGATGGGTATTGCACCGACATGTCGAGATGTGCGTGGTAACTTTCAATGTCTCCAGAAGCAAGCCCCTTAACAAGACGTCTCTGTGTTGCTTTCACATTCATCAGGATGCCATTGAGCTCTCTCAGCGGTATTTTTACACCATAGCAGACTATAATCCTCGTCGACTCCAGTTTTTCATCCCGACGGAAACTGGAGTTCTCAGCTCAGAAAGCTGGTCTAAAATAACACTTGATGTATGGGGTTACGTGAAGGAACATCCTCCCGCCCAGGTCAAGGTTGAGGTCGAGCTGACGCGGAGGGAGGTCTTCTTGCGTGAGTTATTTTCAATATTATCTTGTATATTGGAGGTTCGTATGAATTCGAAGGCCTAATTCATGGCTTAGTCGATAGGTGCCGCTCAGGAACCAGCTGGAATTGTTTTCGCTATCATTGGTATCTTCTCGCTAGGGTTTCTGTTAGCTATGATAGCCATACACTTCAAACACTGATACAAGAGCCAACTAGTTAAACTTAATCGAAGCAAGCTATACGCTATCGGATCATGACAAGGCGCCTGTACCGGGTGGAGAAAGGTAGGCGCTCTTCATCAGAGTTGATCATATCCTAAAGTAACCCCAACACAACCTATTGAGCTCCAATGCTGCAACAAAAGTTTGAGTGTTAATTCTGGTTTGACGTATTCCGTAAGTTTTACAACGGGCAACTTCATCTGAAAAGGTTCTGGTCTACGATCAGTTTGATTTACAAGGCCATTTGCTAGCTGCCCCCTTGCACCACCCCAGTAGTCTGAACGGATAGTTAGATCTTATTTGCTAAAGCTCTCTTGATCAGTAACTCGTTTCTGTTCACGCGTCCTCCCGTAACGAAAACAGCAAAGCCTAGGCAGTGCGCTTCTGTCGGGATATAAAGCTCGAATTCGATATGGCTCAACGTAGCCATGTCAGTCAATATCTCTGCCGTCTACTACTGACACATCACTGTTTTGCCACTGAAAGATCAGCGTGAGGGATCTCGCCTCCTTGGTGGGTATTCCTACACTCCAAGCAACATCTTGCTCAAAACAATGAAGACCTCACCCCTACCCATCGAGGCATCCACAGAAACTGTTGATGCTGTTACTGAGAAGAAACCTCTCTGGTGAGATCAATTCCCTCGACGTTGTATCTCTGTCAGCTCTCATTCGTCAGGTTCCGTTCTTTCGCAGGACCTTCTCGAACATGCCATCATTAGTAGAACCAGTATCATCACATCTTTTCACAGTATTCTGCCTGTACATGATATTCAGACCTCCTACGGAGAAGGATTTCGACCCCGATGTCCCTAAAATCCTTCCCTCTTGGTTCTCACAACTCATCGTCTCAAGTCAATTGAAGAACCTTGGTTATGTCTGGGTCTGGATTCCAGTTGTTTGTAGTGTCATCTTGACTCACTCTGCTGGAGGTTTCTCTTCGGTTTCAACTAAGTAAGTAAAGCAGCTGTTTTCGTCCCGAAACTACACCCTTTCTAATACTCACCCACTGCCTGCGATGAAGTACTAATAAAACATCTATCACCAATGGGGTGATCATGAACCGAAATCAACTCAAAATTTTACTGCATGGTCTTCTCTACATGGGTTTCCTTCTTCCACTTGCTATCGGAAGCGGAATTTTCAAATCCTTCCCAACACAACCCATGATCAGCGATGGGTTGGTCAAGCCCAATAGATCATTGAAAGTCCTCTTGGTGGTTTTCCCATTGTTCGTCTTCTTCTTCATAGCTTCTATCGGGTTCGATGCATGGTTGAGCGGCTCCAAGAAGGCATCTATAGCAACAGAGTTGGAAGCTGGGGTTAGGAATGAGAAAAATGCGTCGACAGAAGAAATGAGCGAGAAAGGCGAATTAGAGACTATCGAAAGTAGTAATGATGCAGAGAAGTACGGTTAATCCCTTGCCTCTTCATATCCCAACACTAATTCTTCCTCATCTATGCAGACGCCCAATCCTTTGTCGAGCTTCTGCAATCCCTCCAAACAGCAACCGGGTTGTCTTCAACATCAATCCTATCTTGTGGACTGTGCTTGCCTACACCTTGTGGATCTCGATTGCGACCTTCACTTTCTTATCGGGTGCACGTTGGCAGGCACATTGGTATAACTGAGTTGGAAATTAGCAGGACTTTCAAGCTTCCCGGTTTGATGTATTATAGCATGTTGTACCCTCATTTGCTTTGCTTTCCAGTTGTCTGAAAACGTCACACGAAACTGGTTGGAAAGTTTCATCAAACATTATAAAGCAAGTGTCAATCTGAGTTTCACAAGGTATCTATCTCTAGCTGTTTACTATAAACAGTATTTTACATGTCGGAGTGAGAAGCTACTATCTACACAGAAGGAGCGCAATGAAGCGCAGCGGTTCTAAGCTTTCTCTGCAGTCCCATATTTCGTTCCTCCGTTGTCTTCACACCAATTAGATCCTTCCCATATCATCCATATTGATCGCCCTGGCTTCGATTTTGTCATATTCTGTTGCTTGAAGTTGAGAAGGCCGATGTGTGAACAAGGTTAGCCGCTTACTTTGACCTTAACACAGAGTGATCGGGTTTAGTTCCACGGAGGGACAGAGGACAAGTTAAAGAAGAATCATAAGCCTGTAGCTTCTATAAGAGGGCAGCTGTGGTTGAAAAGAACGATAACTCGCCAGTTTTTCCACTTTCAGTTCTCGTGATGATCTTCGGGCAAGGGGTGGCAACAAGAGATGCTTGCTATCGCTGTCCACGAAAACCTTCAATCAAAGAGAAGAAGAAGTTGATTCATGTGAAATCTCGCTGAAAGTCTCGTTCTTCAAAATCTTCGATTTCTGAAACCTCTTGCCATGTTGTTGAAAAATGAAGCAAGCCCGTTTCATTCACGGGTACAGATTTTGTTTACCAGCGCATTATTCCAGTTGAAAGATATAAGAAGAAACCCAAAAACAGTGCTAGCACCAAAACAAGCGGCAGAGCACCTGTAAACTAGGAAGCACGATCAACAACGGCATCCGACTGGCTGCAGTAGAAGAGGAAGACTCACGCAAGGACTTGTCGCCGGGCTCATCTGTGACATGTACTAAAATCTTCAGAGGCAATACTGAGTTCTGATCAGCGTACAGTTCCCACGCTTCTTCCGTTACTGCCGCCCATCCCTCATCAGGAACATGACCACCTTCACGACCTAAACAACTGCCAGTTTCGCTGCTGACTTTGAACTCTAGACGGGATAGGTAGTGATTGTCTCTCAGAATTGGGAAGTATTCCCCTGATAATTGAATGGCCTCCTATGTATGTATAGAAAGCAAGCGAGCGGATGGGGACACCAATCAGCCCAACAAGCTCAACAAGGCTAGGAGGATGAGAGACAAGTTACGTACGAGTCTCGAAAGAGGCATTCTCCCTACTTTCCTCTCATGTTTGCCTGCTATTGGCCATTTCGGTAAGAAGCACCATGTCACTGCTGATCTTCTGCTGATACTTCCATAGGTTGCCTGTGAGGTGGATGCTACGAGAGCAGCTTCTGGGTCGTCGGTCGCTAATTTGGTGTAACTGGGAAGTGACATAATTGTTCTTGTACCCTTGTATAGAGGCGCTGGAGCTGAAAAGAGTTCAAGTGGATATGATCGAATGTTGAAGGCGACGCTCGTGAAGATCCTCCATCCCATTATGACTGCAGTTGTGGCGGTGCTGCCCGTTTGGGATGTCGACTGTTCCATTTAGGAGCAACGACGCCCAGCCCGAAAAGAGGAAAGACAAAATCACCTATTCGATGCAGTTGCACTAAACATCTTTGCTTTGATTATGTCTTCGAAGGGAGAAAAGAAAAGAGCGGCGACAGCAGTAAGGAGAGCTAGAGGGCACCTCGTATCCAATTGCCTGCCCATATATCATTCCCTGTTAGAATACATAAGCGATGAACCGGCCTAACGTCAAAGATCATAAATATCTTGTACATGTCAGCATTACCAGCGATAGCATACGGCAGCGAAGCCATCACTACAACCCAAAGTCTACCTCAAGACATCGGGCACTAGCATATCCCAACCATTTTAAAGTGGCCTGCCCTATCCGCCTTTGAATCACGCGTCTTCTAGTGCTAGCATGCTTCCTTGGCAGGAGGACTGGGACGTCTTCGCTAGATGATGGACGTGTCATCGTGAGGAGTAGGACCGGAGTGGAAGAGCAAAAATATTAAACAGAAAAAAACACATTCGATGATAAGTGTCTGTGAATCCACCGTTGTTTCTCAGTCAGTCAACGCACGGTGCTTTGCTTTGTTTACATACAGCATCTGTGGCTCGCAAAATCCAGAAGGTGGCGAACTTTGGCTTCTGCGTGCGCCGATCAATCGTCCAGGCCCTGGGCTCCCGCAACATTTTATTTTGCAAGGGTGTAAGTTCCGTCGAGACGCTCAGCCCCAGCAGCGTATGTGGAATATCGGCAGCTCCCTCGCCTCGTAGAAATTGGGGACTTAGCCTTTAGCAGTGGCAGTCAGATGGGTGATCAGTGGGAAACTTTCTGGGCGGGCTACAGACTTGGGAAATGGGACGGTGGGTGCTTTCGTTTGTTTGAGGCCACTACCGCTGAGCCAGCTCTCTTGGTAGCACCCTTTCTGACAACTTCTCTCCTTCGTATTCTGTCCTGGGTCATGTCTTCGGTTCTCCAGGCCGTTGTGCTCCCCCAATGCCGCCTCTGTCGTCGCCAGGGGAAAACATGAGTGAGCAGGAGGCTCAGTTCCGTCGAGACGGCTTCCTCAAAGCCCCAACGCCCGCCAACGAGCCTGAGAGGCTCAAGGCCTTCTTCAGATACAGGCTGAAGAGCGAGATGAACGGAAACAAGAACTTGAACTTGATACGGTGCGTTCTTTGTTTCTTCGCTTCTGCGTTTCCTGGCGGCCGCTCATTCGCTGACGGATCCTGTCTGTATGAACCTCCCAGCTCAATGGTACACAAACACTTCAACTGTCTCATCTCAGCCATCACGCTTTTCTCTGGAGAGTCACAGTTTGTCATATCTGAACGTGAGTCGCCCATTCCCCATCAGCTTTGGATCGCCCAGTATACCAATCAACCCTGCCCTACAATTCGCCTTGACAGAAAACTTCCCTGTCCCTGAGTCACCACGATATGATGGCTTCTGTGGGCACACTCTATCCCGAACTGATGAGCGGCCAATGATTATGCTGGACGCTCAGAAAGACTGGAGAATGGCGGGAACAGCTACAGTCGTTGGTCCGCCGGGAATCAGAAGCTATATCTCGTGAGTCCATTAAGACCTTTCACCTGCTCATGGTTTTTTTATCCTCTCTGATGTTCCCTTTACCGTTCTTGTAATCAGCTGTCCTTTAAGAACCGAAGATGGGCTGGTCCTAGGAACGCTATGCGTGGTCGACTTGGTTCCCAGAGATAGTTTTTCAGATGATGAAGAGGCTATGCTCATAAACTTTGCTTCTTTGGTGGTACTCGAGCTGCAGGTAAGCGCCGACTGTTACCTTCCCCTCAAAGACCAGCACGTGACACTTTCCACTCGCCTTTTAGAAATGTCGCCTTCAAGCCCAGAATGACTTTGCGTGAGTTCTTGTATTGAAATGAAATTCACAGTTGATATCTATGAGGCTCATGTTTTCTGTTCTTTTCGTCCGCTCAGCACCCGCTTGAATCGTCAAACTCAAGAGTACAGTAGAAATATCTTGACCACCAACCCGCTAGTTTACAAAGATCAACATCACGCATTTCAAACTGTAGCAGATGCTACCCGCACGACTCTTGACGTCGACGGTGTATTGATTCTAGACTTGAACGACATTCTCTATTGTCGTGGAGCGATGGATGGGGAGGGAACTGTTCATCTCAAAGACCAAAGTACATCTTCATCCCATAACAGCCTACAATTACGTCGAAACTCCTCCTCCCAGAATCAATTCTCTCGCCGAAGCTCCCAATCGTCTCAATCGCCTTTCACGAGAAGACACTCCTCGCCAAACACTCCCACCCTCGCAACTCTCGCCAAATCTGTAGCGGCGGGCAGTCATGATTCTGCTACCGATGATGTCATCTCCCCTCTGATTCCTACTCGGAAACTTAGCACTACGGTGGACTCGACCTCATATTTTAACGTCGCCTTCTCCGACGTTGCATCGTCCTTCTCGACCTCACCTTCTGGCATCAAGTTCACCGACACCGATGTGCCCTTATGGCTTCAGCACCTCCTTCCTTCAGCTTTCCTGAGAGGTATGGCTACTCCTGTCTGGCACTCGGACGGCTCGTCGTTCATTGTCCTCGTCGCGTACTCGACGCAACAGGATCGTGCGGCGACGTTCATCGAAGGTTTCGAACTGGAATATCTTCAGGCTGTCGGAGAAGTACTCAAGACTGTGAACTCTGAGATTAAGGCTCGACAAGCAGATACGGCGAAAAGTTTGTTCATTAGCAGTATCTCTCGTGAGTATTTGTTATATTTTATTTTATTTTCATTTTTTTTTTGTTTTGTTTTTTTCGGATCGTGAAATCGCTTATTGCGCCGCTGACACTTCCTTCTAAACCAAACATCTAGACGAAATGAGGACGCCACTTCATGTTATGTGTTCCTTTCTTTTAAAACGGTGAAAGTTTGAACAGCTGGCTTGACTAGGTCTTGTTTTGCGGTTTTACAGGCGTCGGTGCGCTCGCGGAGCTCTTGGAGGATGCAGACCTGAACCCAATTGACAAAATGCACCTACATGCTTTGCAAGGTAACTCTATAATGAATCATCTTTTTTTTTATTCTGAAACTAACTTGGTCACGTTTTGCGGTCCTTGCTGCCGTTTCTCGTCACAAGGTGATTTCTGATTTATATCAGCGCTCTCCCAAAATTTGCAACACCCACTGACGTTGAGTATTTACATTTTGCAGGCTGTAATAACACTCTCTTAGAAACGGTCAACTCAGGTTCGTCCTTTTCTTGACCTCCATATTTTCTCTAAGTTCTGACTTCTGTTACAGTGCTCGATTTCGCCAAGATATCGAGTCAAGAACCTCAAGAACGACCAAGCTCGAATGGTCTAAGCCTGTCAGTTTCTTGATTTGGAAATTATTATTCCGTAACCGTAGTGGGTCACTGACATAATTCTTACCAGTATAAACCTCCTCTCCCTCGTCGAAGAAGTTCTCGAAACAACATGCGTCGGCTTCACTCCAGAAAAACACTCGAATAGTCTCGGAACAGCAGGCAGTTTCTATAGCAACAGCAGTAACAGCGTTCCTTCGAGTAGGCAGTCAGAGTTGAAGTCATCAGGTGAGAATAGTGAGAGTGGCCGAAGTGGGCAGTTGACGAAAAACAGGTCAAACAATGTCGAGAGCATAATCAATTTTGAAGGCGACGTCGAGGTGAGCTGCTATCCCTGTTTAACTTTCCTTCCCTGTAGCTTACTAAATTTTTTCTTGTACTTCTCCAAGGACCTGGTCATATTCGGCGACAAAGGAGCTTTCTCTCGAATACTCCTCAACCTCCTCAGTAATAGTCTCAAGTTCACCCCCCACGGCTACATTGAAGTATCTCTTCGTCGATATAGTCAAGAGGGAAATGCCGGCTCTTTTGAGATACAGGTTGCTGATACTGGAAAGGGTATGACGGAAGATTACATGAAAGTACGGATCTTTCCTCCCATTAGCTTTCTTACCTAGCGCTGACCATCCCCCGTTAGTCAAATCTGTTTATCCCCTTTTCCCAACAGGACTCTCAAGGAGCTGGCATTGGTCTTGGAATGGCGACTGTCAGCAGCATCGTCGACTCACGACTCCTCAACGGCCAGATCCTCGTCAACTCCGAAGAGAATGTTGGGACCCAATTCAGGATCCTCTTCGACGCCGAAATTCCCCCTTCACTCGGCTCTACAGGATCAGCTCCACTTTCATTCGGAAAAGGACTGAAAATTGCACTTCTTGGATTCGACAAAGGTGCTGGTCAGCTTCACCATGCCGCAGTCCTCTCGTCGCTGCTAGGCAGGTTTGGATTCACCGTCGTCGACGACCCGCTCGCTGCTTCGGTTGCAAACGACTGTGTAACCATCGTCAATGAAACTCCAACTCTTACTGAAGTACCTGGTGAGGTTCTCAAGCGGCCCATCATACTCTGCAGCTCGGTCAGGACCAGCAGCGAGCTAGTAAGGGTGTCTGCGAAGGTTGAGCTGGCGGGTGGAACCTGCAGCCTCCTCTTCAAACCATTGTAGGAATCTTTTCCCTCTTGTTTTTGTTTAACATGGACTGAAGTCCACCGCCTTTACATTTTGCAGTGGGCCCATTGCCCTCAGATCCACCCTTGAGACAGCCCTCATCTCGTCCGCAAACATTCGCAACACCAAGTCCTCCGCATTAGAAGACGTGACCCTCTCCATCACTCTCAACAAAATAGTCCTCTCCCCTTCACCTAATCAGTCTTCTGAACCCTCGGTGTCTTTCCACTCCACCGCGTCAGCCTCCTCAGCAGCATCTGCATCCTTCGCCCCTGCAGTCCCCTTTGCTACAGCAGGCGCGCCTGGTATCTCAAGCATACACGTTCTCGTTGTGGAAGATAATTCGGTGAACATGTCGGTTCTCACAGCGCTGCTCAGGCAAAAGAAACTTGCGTATGAAGAGGCTGTCAATGGGCTCGAGGGCGTCGAGCTGGTGAAAGCTCGACCGGACGGGTTCTTCGACATGATGTAAGTGATAGAGACCCACTTCCCTGCGGTGTTCTTATGACTTATTAACTCCCTCCTCCATAGCTTCATGGACCTCACAATGCCCATCATGAACGGCTTCGAAGCGACGCGCCAGATCCGCGCTCTCGAGTCGCTCCGTTTGAGCAGTTCAAAGTCGCTTATCGTGGCCCTGACGGGCCTCAGTAGCGATAGGGATAGGCAGGAGGCGTATGAGGCAGGGGTGGACGACTACCTCGTCAAGCCGCTGCCGTTGAAGGTGTTAAGTGCACTGTTGGAGAACTATCAGTCCTGAGTCCGGGAAAGCAGTTGCTCTGTGTAGACTTAGATAATTATGGCATGGTCTTGTTGTACTAGATGTATCTATTGATTGATTAAACTTTCATTTCCATCTGTTTAGTTTCCAAGTGTGCGGGGACTATTGGCACTTTTTGTCATCGCACTGGCGCTTCAGCTGATGTAGCGATACAAAACAGATTCAGATCATTACAGCAAACATTTTATCAAAGCCAACGGGACTTTTCCCACTCCTTCTTATGGCGGGGCGAAGCTCCTTCTGGTGAGCTGGAAAGCGGAAAGGTGCGACAGTCCAGCGCACTGCGTAGCTCCAACCACAGATGCGAGAAGACCAGTCGGAAATGTATTTGCGCCTGGAGATCAATACGAATCAGCCTGACTCCGAGGCCATGTATCCATCACATAAAGTGCGGTGGCCGGCCGAGCGACTTTATTTTTCCCAGGCCACGACGAGGTTATTCAACCATGAATTTTATAAACTGATGAGTCTGGTTGATCTCATTACCTCGCTATACCCGGAAATCTACATTGGCATCCACGATGACCTGATCCTCGAAGTCCACTCCTTCTCTTTGCACATTTCCGTCGCTGCCACTCGACTCGACTTAAATCTTGAACAGCCCAACTATCTATCCAACGCGCAGTTCAGCTCTCTCAAGCAGAGTTTACCGTTGAAGCCAGCTTTAACTGGAGGAAGGGGACAGGAGGAGGAGGAGGAGAGTGATTTGCTCGCTTGGCTCGTCGAGACGGTGAACCATCTCGAGGGATACTCGTACAAAGCAGAGCAGAAAGAAGACGAGGAGCTAGATAGTGAGGAAGAGAGAAGTGTAGGTGCTGCTGCCAGTTCGGTTGGAATGGTTGGCCTAAAAGGACCTTGCATTTGTCTGGGGAAAATGCACCGTGAGTGACTCACTCCTATTACCTTGACCTATTGCAACTATCTAGCTTCTTGCTTCTGATTAAGTTTCTTCTTTGTTCTTTTGGTTGCCTGAAGATATCGTCTCGATACCCAAGCTGAGGAAACTAAAATCTAGGGCAGAGGACGCCGGGCTGAAAGGGGTCGTCAAAGTGAGCTGGTTGTTTTCTTGTTGTCTCTTCGAACCCTCCCCGGTTAACTTCGCTTTTATCGTCGAATCAGAAGGGTAAACCAGGACTGTTCGTCGTACACGGCGACGCAGACTCGATCAACCTATTCCTGGAGAACGTCCGAGGTCAGCCGCCTTTTTCTTTTCTGAGTTAGCCGTGGCCTTAAGTTGATATTCGTTCTCGAAACTCGAACATAGTCCTGAGGTATAAGGATTTCCAGCACGCCTCCACGACCTCACTTAGCACACCACCGCCGCCGTTGCTCAGTCTACCAGGAAACCGAACCGGTTTGAGGGAGGTGGAAGAGACGAAGGATGTCATTGCTGCTCTCTCTGAGAACCGCGGGGAAGATGAGGTTTGGGTGGGGTGGTTCAGAGAGTTGATGGGTTTGAAAGGCGCTGTAAAGAAGTGAGAGGGCTAGTGAGCGTGTGGTTTCTCTCCTGCCTGTTTCCTCTCTCACTGACAATGATCACCTTGATGTAATTACTAGAAGCTGGAAGGTCTTGTTCGACGGAGTATATGTCCTCTCCAAGACTTAACCAACGTCGCTTCCACTCGCACCGCCTCAGACCTAGCTACGTCATTTCCTAAGCTACAATACATGATTAAGAGAAATTGGTTTCATGTATGGTGTCAGTAAATTTTCGTTCGGGTCTGCGATTTCGCGGGATGGTAAAACTGATCTCTGCATGTTGTCCTTGCTAACTTTACTAAAAGGCCTTGAGACACAGCGGCTTGCCTTCGGGTCGGATTAAAGACAAGATAAATTTGAAGGCGTATAGATGTAAAGAAGGTCTGAAGAATCAGCGGTGTTGAGCTGAAAAGGAAAATGTGCTGCATCAATGAGTTACCCTCAGGTAAAATATATACGTTGGCCCCACATCTGTTTCAATAACATCAAAACCTTTTCATTTCAAGTCGATCTGCAAGACGATATCTCCTGCGAGACTTCATTCTTCCACAGGTAAGATCAGCGATTGTACAAATAACATGTGCTGTTAAATAGTCAATGACTATGACCGCGATGTTGGAAAGATACGGATTTTCCAGCGACGCTAAGAGAAACAGATAATTCCGTTGTACTTTGTCTCGTCACACAGCGCTCTCATCATCTATCCTGGATCTATACCGCCGCATATGTAATCTCAACGGGCTTTCTCTCTGCTCCTTCATGACTGGCTCATCCAAGGATTCAGATTCATCTGCATCCGGTGTTTTGACTGCCAAGTTGGCGGAGGCTGTGGTAGTGGTGATTGGGAGCGGGTCAGGCCGACGTTCCTCAGGAGGCACAGAAATACGGTGGCGACGGGACCGTCGGGGTAACGAGATTGTAGTTGACGCTGGGAGATGTGGTGCAAGGAAATTGGTTGTTGATACTGACTGGGTGGCTGGTGAGCCAAAAACAAACGAAAGGCGTTTGAAAGCTATATTTGGTTCAACACAACTGACCATGGCTACCGAAATAGGTGGGAATGAACTCACCACCTTGATATAGATCAACCATATCCTTCCCATCCCGCAAACCCCTCCGCAACTCCTCATGAACCTGCTGAACAACAGCCCACCTAACGTCCCTTAGCCCGCCAAGATCCCTCAAAACCCGCCGTTCTAGCCCACTGATGCCCTCCAGCGCATCCCAAAACAAATTTTCTTTTCCCTCCCTCCTCGCGGCCTTGAGAAAGGGCGCGAAATGCGCAGGACCTATCTCGAGCAGTCCCTCTGCAGTGAACGACGGCGACGGCGAGAGTGGCGCAGTGCGGGTGAAGCTGAAAACAACTCCATAAGGATGCGCGTTTGTAATGGATTGAGTGCGGTTGATGATCGTGTTGAGATCCTTTGGAATTTGGAGCTGCATATCAGCGCTGGCGAGAGGTGGCTGGAGGAAGGAACCAAACGTCAGCCTGAGTAACTTCGTTGTCTTTCTTATGGCCCGTTTATCGTTGTTATTCCACCCCTTCTCTGTAGTGTCATTTGGCGGGAGCACAGTGTGGAGCCAAGTGTGTGTATGTGGCCAGTCAAGCTCAGTGAGCAAGCGCCAGGAAGCCATCGGGAGGAGGGAAGCGACGCGGCAGAGATACATTGGTGGGAGGGATGCGAAGCGTTGGGCGGAGGCGAGGATGAAACCAAGTTCTAGAAGATCGGGAGGGTGCGTTGAAGAGTGGTCATGGGTTGTATTTGATGGTAGAGGTTTGGAAGTGAAGAAAGCTCGCCGTTTCAGCATCTCTTCTATAACCTCGAAAATACTTTCAGCAGTTCCCACCAGGCATGCACGATTTCCTGTCCGGTTGAAGTCTCTGAGGCGGCCATGAGCCCAATTAATCACACCGTAGCAATCCTCACCGGTGAGGAAGGAGTCGACTAGAGCTTCGAGTTCGGGAGGAAGTAGTGAGGATAGAGCTGGCGAGGCCAGTTCTGGAGAGGATTTTGCAATGTGGCTACGAAGGTGTTTATCAAAGGTTGATGGAAGACTGGTGATTGAAGGCGAGGGGTTTGAGCGCCGAGCAAAGGAGACTTTTGGTGGGACGCTGGATGTTAATGAAGCTGCAAGTTGAGAAGGACGATCTTTATTCTGAATGTGATCAACTGAATATGAAGGTAGCAAGCTGTAATTACTTAGCGTAGATTTGAACCTAAAGGCTTGACGAGGCGACTGTGAGCTTTGGACCTCGACTTTAAAGCTGCTGTTGAGATGTTTAGTTGCCTGCATCTGGGCATATTGAAAGGATCCGTGCCACTACAGACAAGCAATTAAAGCCAGTAAGTACTGAGTGGAAGTGGACGGCCAATTTGATTGTCCAAGCCGACGAGTTCCAGGAAAGCTGCGTCCAACCAAATCCGTCAAAAATCTGAAAGATTTCTTCACTGCTCTTTAAGTGTCTCTAGAAGTCTTGAACCTGCCTTGCTGTGAACTGGCGCTCTGGTGGGCTTGAGGTGGAAAGGAGGCAGGTTTTCCGTCTACAGGAAAGGGAACGGTAAGTCCTCTGCTTGTCAATAGTTAAGGGAAACACGTGCAGACTAGCTCGATCTGTAATGACGTTAATCTTGTTGTACATTAAAGTAGCCGGAGTATAAGTTTAGCTTGTCTTGAATTTGCTGTCTCGGTTGGAAGAGGAGTAGTTTATCGACGAAGGTAAGCTTGCTTTCACGTCGTAGACCCCAACCCAGGTCGCTGTTCTAATATACTTCTGCATTCATGTAATCTCCGTCATTAGGTAACTTGTCTATGGCTGGCGTCCGCCATGCAGCCCGTCCATATTCGTCGTTCACTTTCGCCGCCACCTTGTCGTCAGCCGCCCTCCTCTCACCTTTTGCTATCAGCCCCTCCGGTATAAGTCCCGACTGTTTCCGGAGATTATTAAATTCATCCCCTCTGTCGTCAACAGCGCAACCTCGTCACCAGAGTATCCCGCCGTCTCCAAAGCCAGCACCTTCCTCATCCGACCATCATTCTTCGCCTCCTCTCACTCTATCTCAAACTAAACTTGAAGCTAAACCAAATTCTTTTTTCGGATCACTACGCAACTTGGTCAAGTCTCGTCTCACTGGCTCTGTACCTTCGCGACCGCCAGCGCCAGAAATCGTCACTGCACCTCCTTCAGCCAACTACGTCCTCGAGTCTTTGACGAGCTTAATGATCGACAGGTTCATGGAAAGAGATTATGATATGCTTCGGAGGTGGTTAAATTCAAGGCTGAGAGAAGGGTTTGAGAATCATGAATTGCTTATTGGGTCGAGTACAAGCGTGCATCAAGTTACGGAACGGCTTCTCATTAAACGGTATCATACTCATCAACAACGATCACCAAGCCTTCATTCTTCGAAGTTGCATCATCAACCCCCAGCTACCTCAGATTTCTCTCAAATTGCCCAAATTCTTGAGATCTGCTGTTCAGCGCATGAAGCTACTAACGCACCTCTCCGATACCTCCTTCCACTTGGCCAATACCTCTTTATAGATGACTGGAACTACCTTAACTCCTGCGACGAAACTCTCTCCGATCATCTGCGGCTGTTCTATCGAATCCACCAGTGCTTTGTCCAAGGGACCACCTCGCATGCTTTGACGCTCGCTCGATTGGATGAAATTATCTTGCGTGCTCAAAACCCCCTCGATATCCTAGACAAAGCGTTAATGTGGAGTCCAATGAAGGCTGGTGATGGACTTTCGTTCAGCGAAGACGGGTCGATAGAGGTTGGGCCCGTGCAGTGTGCGAAGTGGGCCAGTAAACTCAGTGGGAAGAAAGGAGAGAAAAGGAAGAACCGAAAACACAAAGAAGATCTGGTAATGAACATGCTCAGCCGGTTTACTGGTCTGTCGAGGGCGGAGTGTCAGGAGGCGTTTGGATCGAGTCAACAGCCCTCAGCAGCTCCGCTGTTGTTCAGCGACCGCTCCCGCAAGCTAGCATCAGTCCCTCAACCAGCTCATTTCAAATTTGTCACTGCTGCTGGGAGGGTCTACCCGGTTCCAGTCCCACTCAAGCCTCGCCCGAGGTTCAAGATCGAGAGTAACCAGAAACCAGTCGCGTCGAGCTCGAAACCCAAAGTCAGCAGTGAGTCTCCCCTACCCCCCTCATTTTCTTGAGTTTTTATGCTAAAGTTTTCTATTTTAGCGTCATTTCTTGACAAGTAAACTCTTCGTAAGACCCCCTAGAGGCCGATGTCGCCACAGCTGGATTACGAGTGCGAGGGGGGAAATGAGATATCAGATGTTAGTTGGGTTGAGTCATTCTACCTACCGCCATCTTTGGAAAGTCCAGGTTGGCACTCTCAAGTCCTCTTGAAACTTATAGCTGAACGGGTGTTAGCCTGTCACGTCTATTGAGCAATAACGGTAAGCATTGATTGTTTTCGTTTCCCCGCAATCCTCGTTCGCTATCGGTGGAACAGCACACACTAATCTGACCCAGTCATCTCACCTCTTTACTCTTTCCACCTCATCTTTAAAAGTCTCTTGTTCTTCTTCGTCCCTTCATCCCACCCAACACACAACTCAACACCCCTGAAGATGGCGGCGCTCAGTATCAAGTCGATCTTTAGCACCCGTCGACAGATCTTCTACTTCACCTTCTTTGTCTTCTGGTGTGTCATCGATGTAGTCCTTCTTGGAATGGTAAGCTATCAATTGAACAGAATTGGTAACGTACCTGGCCGTTGGGTGAGCTACTGCCTTCTTCGCTCATTCATACCAATGAGAACCCTGCGTCTTGACCCATCGGATTTTTATCCTCTCATAGCCTGCTTTGGAGTACTACCACGCTCATGGATGTGAGTTTTGTTCTTATCCCCTTCTTTGCGGAGCAGAGGGATTCCGTTAAACAGACGCTTTGCTATTTTCATCTCTCGATGCAGTGTGCCTCTTTGCTACCATCTTTGCCCTCCTCTTTGGAATCTTCCACGCCTGGCTTCCCCTCATGATGCTCCAACTTCTCTTCCTTGCTTCCGGTGTCTTCTTTGGCGTCGTTGCGGGAATCCTTCAGGCTACCGTATGTGTCTCCCTTTCTGCAATCCTCACTAGTTTCGCGGAGGCTGATGCGAATTTCGCATTTATTTTTTATTGTTTTTGGGTTCGAGTAGCCGTTTGGTCACTTCTACAAATGTAGAAAGCCGTTGGACTACTTTCCCCTCAGTTACCAGCCTTTCAAACCTGAATGCACACGTGTGCTTACCATCGAGGCGTTCGCTTGGACCAGTCAGTCTCCATGTCCTTGTCTTGTTTACTGTCCAGATGCAAAGTTAACTGACTGAGTTTATGAATATGTTCATCAAGTGTTTGGCTTGGCTGTCGTTGGCTTCTTCTTCACCTTCTTCGACAATTTCTCCCTCAAGTACAAAGGGAAGGTCGCTTACGAGACGTTGAAAGACGAGCCTGACAAAGTTGGATTCGAGAAAGCGTAATTAAGAACCAGTACTCTGGGCTTGGTAGCTGATTGAGATTGTCTTGCTGTCTTGAAGAAGGCGAAATGTTTGATAGTTCATTCCTCTTCCACTGCGTCACAGAAGCTGTTCTTCTCCTTTTTTTCCCAATCTTTACCATAATTCATCTGACCTCATGAGGTATCTTCGATTCGTTGTCTGCAATTGAATAATTGAAAGCAAACAGCCAAAATTGAGGCACGACCTTGGGGTCCGATCCAGCGATGACCAGTACCTTCCAAACAACACAGTTTTCCTTTGAATGGGCCTCCGCCGTGCTCACCATTTCATTCGACTAAGATTCGTTGACAACTCCATTCACATTGCAAGGTCCTTCTCGTCATCCCAACCATCTCCCACAGAAGCTGGGAAACCTGTCGACCTCCTTGTCCAGTATAGGGAGCTCGTCGATGGCGGTAAGATTCGATGGGATGACCAGCAGGTCAGAGCAGTAATAGAGGTAGGTGGTTATCTTTCTTCTTTTGTGTTACAATGGTCTCTCATATGTCGTCGATCTATCTTTATGCAGCTGAGAAAACTCCACCGTCGATTGTCTGGTTACATCCCCCCGCCTCACCTCCTCGAATCCATTCTCACGCAGCAGCACGAGCAGGCTGCTGCCCACACCCGCGATGCAGAACTTGCATCTGCTTCTCCCTGGTGGTCAAGATATGTACCTGACAACATGAGGGCTGCTTCAGTCCGAAAGAAAAACGGATCGGTTGAAGAAATGGAACTCGTCAAAGTGCTCACCATGGCTGAGGAGATCGAAAGACTTGACACTCCCAAAGTGAGTCTGACTTCATTGAAACAGATAGAACTTTGCGGTCCCTGACCTTTTCAAAATCCAATCCTATCAAGGGGGTCTTCCTCACCGGTCCACCAGGCTCCGGAAAATCGTTCCTGCTCGAGCTACTGTTCAATAATCTCCCACCTTCTCCAAACGGTTATGTCAACAAGACCCGCTTGCATTATCATAGCTTTTTGTTGCTTCTCTACAAGCTGGTCCATCTCGAGCAGCATGCTGCTGTTACGATTAAAGATCAGAATGAGCAGCCGGATGTGTCAATGTTAAAGGAGGTGCCTGAGATCGCTTTACGTAAGTAATTTGCCATGCGTTATTCCTCAGTTACCTAGTTTTAAAAGGGAGTCTGATAATTTCCACTGCGCCAACCCTGTTCCTCAACCCCGGCAACCTACCACCGTTTTGCTATAGGTGTCGCGACGCGTCTCCTCTCAACATGTGGCCCCGTCATTCTCTTTGATGAGGTTGCTTTGCCCGACATAACCTCAGCCTCGATCCTTCGTGACGTTCTGATGTGGTACTGGCGCGCCGGCGGCGTTATCCTCGCGACCTCCAAGTATGACCTTCCTCTTCTTCCCTTCTTGCCCTTCTATTTAGAAGCTAATTCTTTGGAAACTTAGTCGACTACCATCTGATCTGTACGCCTCTGGTGTGCAGGCGAAGAGGCTTGAGTCGTTTTTGGGTTGCTTGAAGAGTCGGTGCCCAGTGCATGAGCTCGATGGGGGCAGAGACTGGAGGCTTTTCGATGACGAAAGTACGGGAGAAGCTGGGGAGAAAAGGTGGTTCACGGATGGGAATGATCTGGAGCTGGAAAATGTGCTTGGTGATCGGTCAGAAGGTCAGTCGTATTGTTCGGCTCTTGGGAGGGAGATGCTCGACTGTTGACTGACAGACAGAACCCATCTCTGATGCAGATGGGAAGCCGGAAGTCGTCTCGGTCTACAAGAGAGACTTGATCATTCCTTGGGCTAGGAATGGCGTGTGTAAATTCACGTTTGAAGAACTGTGTGAATCTGTGAGCCTTCCGTTGTAGCGCATTTACTCAGCCGCACGAGTTTGCTGACTATCGGCTCCTTATCGCACAGGCTTTGGGAGCTGCGGACTACTTGACTATTGCATCGAATTACCATACGATGGTCTTTCTTGGTGTACCGGCAATAACGAGCTCAAAGAAAAACGAGGCGAGAAGGTTGATCAATCTTATCGATGCATTGGTGAGTCTGGACATATCTATCTTCCACTCAAGGTTTCTTATTGTACCTTATGTTCGCTGTACATCACCAGTATGAGGCCCGCTGTAAGATCTACGTCTCTTCCTCAGTACCCCTCTCTCAGCTCTTTTTCGCACACGAAGACTCGCCAACTACCGCCTCCAGCGACTCACTTCTGGAAGAAGCTCTTAGTGAGATGGAGAATGAACTCTCCTCTCCAACTAGGCCGAACGTGTCACAGTACCAAGGGAACATGTCAATCACCAATATAGACTCGAAGGAGGCATCTAAGCCGATGTTCTCAACATTGGGCATTTTTACGGGCGAAGACGAGAAGTTCTCCTTCAAGCGAGCTCATTCGAGGCTGGTCCAAATGACATCCAGTGCTTCGTACCAGCGTCTGCAGTGGAACCCTCTAGCATCGCATCTACGCGGGTGGGAATCAGCGCCGACAACGCCAACAATCGACTGTCTTTCAATACCATCACTATCACGATTGAAATCTCCTAACTCTCAAATTATGGAGGAAACAGATGACTGGGCCTCAGAAGCGACCTACACGTCGACCACCTCGGCAACACCGGCAGCAGCTCGCACTAACGACTCAATCCAGAAGAACATCCCGCCGAAGATAGCAGAGACGCATTTTTGGGGTA
>MVAQ01000310.1:942-21399 GCA_014825775.1 Krasilnikovozyma curviuscula
GTGTGTGTGTGTGTGTGGTGTTTTTTTTTTTTTTCCCGGGCTTCTGCTTGCTTTTGGGGTTTCCTTGGGTTCTTGGCGTCTGAAGGTTGTCCTTGTTGTATCGAACTTGTTATACTCTAGTGTTCTAAGGGTCTAAATCTAAGGTATACCGTTTTGAAAATAACTCTAAATTGAGATAAACACGTCACAGCGATTGATCCAACAGCGATCGCCATTGAGATCACCTGGACGATCATCGCACAAAATTGATCGACTCAGGAGGGAACTCGATCCACTTACAATACTGATGACTACGGTGAAATAACCGTCAGTATTAGCGCCAAGATAAGTGGAAACATGTGAGACTTACGAGGAGCAGACATAGTTCCTGCTATACACAACAATCTAAACAGTCACACTATCAGCAAACTCAACGCCTTGATTCTAGAAATAGTCTTGACAGGAGGCAAACGAAACGTGAGGGCACCAAAGGTTGACCTTTACTGGTCATCCTGGAGAGCTGTAGGTGCTGCTCTGAAGCAGTTCTGATCAAGGTGAGATGACTTCATGTAAACGAACATTTGACATCTCGTACAAATAAACGTCTACAGCTGCAACTACTATGACAGGTATCGATATGAAAGTCCGACGAAAAACAAATGCGATAGTAAGACAACAAATGAAGATATAACTTTTATGCAACTACGGCAAGATATCTAGACTGAGAGCATTCTCTTCTACTCGTCTCTATATTTCTCTTCCATCTCTTCTTTGACTTCAGTCAGATTTCTCATCTCACTTCTTTTTTCAAACGCATCCTTGAGAACCTTAGCCAAAGAAGCGACGTTCAACGGCTTGGTGAGGTAGTCAAAGAAGCCGTGGTTTTCTTGCTTCTCGGTGTTGGCGGTGAGAGCAACGACAACAGGTGAGCCTGCAAGCGGTGACTTTTGGATCTGAACGTAGGCTTGATAACCATTGAGGACCGGCTGGCAGAAGAAAAAAAGGGGTCAACAAGGCAATGGGAAACCTTGTTTGAGACACGGCTCACCATTGATAGATCCATAAGGATCAGATCGTAAGGCGTTGCTTCAGCCGCAATAACAGCTTCACGGCCGTTCTCTGCTGTTGTACAAGTGTAGCCGAATCTGCTCAAGATTTTCGTTCCCACGATAAGGTTAAGAGAATTATCTACAAATGATAACCATGAAGTCAGAACAACGTCTTCTCTTCGTGAAGAACAAGGAGCACTCACCGTCAACAAGTAGAATATTCAGTGGACAAACTTTCGCTAATTCTTTATCTACCGCACTCTTTTTTGTTTTCTTTTCCTTCTCCTCTGAAGTTACAGACTGGATAGCTTCCTTCAAAGCCTCTTGTTCAGGCGGTGGTGGTTCTCGATGGCCTGTTTCTACAGTCCGTTGACTGCGCTGAGCGGCGGCGGAGAGAGTGTGGTATAGAACGCCAGCTTTCACTGGCCGTGCTACGTGCCTGATTTGGAGACGCGCAATGGTAGATGCTAGCTCAGTCATGGAGACCATGAGAATGATCTGGTTTGAAACGGCAGAGTCAGAAAATACCCCCCACGTAGCTTGTTTTTTTTTAACGTACTTCTGCATTGGGTTGAAGCTTCTGAAGCATAGCGTAACTAATCTCGTCGACTGGGACGTTGACCAAGATAATGTGGTACTGAGCGTTGACAAGATTGTGTGATTCCCTCGGGTCTGTTGCCTTTTCAACTGAGGTTGCAATATCAACCTGCGTCAAGCCGAAGTGCTCGAGACTCAACAAGGAAAGAAAAAATCATAAGCAAAGAAAACGAATGTACAAATGAAGACGAACAGACTTACTTCTTCGCCAGAACTGTCGCAAAGCGTCCAGGCAATATCAAATTAAAAGCTCTGGAGTAGCCCCGGATTGGAGGGTAGATCTCGACTTCAGCATCTTTAGCTTCTTCATACAAGAACGAGAAAGAAAACGTGGATCCCTTCCCCAATCTCGAGACAGCCCAAGCATCTCCACCCAGCAGTCGACTCAGTGAGAGGTTGATTGCTAATCCCAAACCACTGCCGCCGTAGCTTCGTGAGATGCTGCTGTCAACCTGACTGAAGCTCTTGAACAAAGTATTCATCTTTTCTTGAGGGATTCCCAAACCCTCATCTTGAGTGTTCACCACAATCCTGTAAGGGTCTTCGGCCGTTCCGCTACCAATTTTTTGACAGGTGATCGCGACGTAACCTTTCGGTGAAAACTTGACCGCATTCGAAAGGAAATTCATGAGGATTTGTTTGATTCTGAAGGGGTCTCCAATCAGAGGAGGTGGACAGTCCGGAATGGCGGTACTGAAGACAAGATCCAACTGCAGCGATTAAATCATTAGCTCCACAGGTTCTTAAACGTTCGCCAGCAGAAGTACTCACGTTTTTTCGAGAAGCTTGTAGAGCTACACTATCCATTGCTAAGTCGATAACCTCCCGGAGGGAAAAGACGATCTTTTCCGGCTGAACCTGATTGGATTGTAGCTTTGATAGATCCAATATCGATGCAATGATCGTTTGGAGATCCTCACCAGAGGTTCTGTAATTAGAATTGAGCGGGAATTAAAAGAAGGCTCGGTAGATACCAATTCAATTTTTGTTGAGACCTACTTGATCATGCTCAAATACTCGCGTTGAACTGATGTCAGCTCGGTAGAATCTTCTAAAACCCCACAAAGTCCCAAAACAGCAAACAATGGAGTCCTAAGCTCATGGCTAGTTATGAATTAGGGGTCGTCGTCAATGAGGTGTCATAGTGAACAGCAGAGACGCAAGCCTACCTCATGTGGGAAAGGAACGAAGTCTTCGCCGCTAAAGCACTCTCTAATTCCTGTGTTCTTCTCTCAACAGTTTTCTCCAGGGATCTCCTGGTATTAGAAGAGCTCACACCGACAGCCAAGAAGGTGGCTAGTGATGTCACAACTTCCAACACTTGCGCTTCCTTCAAGGTTCGTTCCATATTCTTACTGGCAAGCACAATGACACCAGCGAAGGTGCCTTGGTTGTTGAAAGGTAAGACCATGATTGAACGAGGTGTACGTGATCCAAAGAACGGGTCCGGCCTCAGCTTCGAAAGATGATGGCTGTTGATGAGAGGCTGGCGAGTCCTACTAACGTGACTGAAGTCACGAAATACACGGTAATTAGCTAAGGGATATAAAGAAAGCAGCAGTGACAGACATACAGTATCAAAGAAACTGGGGCAATTCGTTCAGCTTGTGATAGAGGCAAGTCAAGCATCGTCAGATCTTGGTACGAGCCTGCTCCTTTTAGACGCAAAACAGAGGATCCCTCATCTTCCACCATGGCTGAACAGAAAAGAAAGAGATTTGAGTTTGATTCTCAACTGATACAGTTCAGTTCATAATACGAGGTGGGCGGTGGGCTTACCGATCGCTGCGAAATCTGACCGCGTGAATTGAAGCAGAATACGAAGCATCTTGATCATAATGACGCTAGGATCTCTCTCCCCAGCTATTACTAAAGCTGATCTGAGTAAGGTAATTTTGTCCAATCCATCAGTAGGTGCCGAAGTTGAAGGAAGCGAAACAATTTCATTGTCTTCGTCAAAGCTAGATCCAGAAGGAGTCGAGACATCCATAGCGTCTTCAGGAAGGCTGCGAACACTTGAATGTACGCCAGGAAGAATGACAGACAAAACCACAGATTGCTTTGGGGTGGTAATTGCATCAGAGCAGCCCGGAAAGAGCTTTGTACAGAGTCGGCATAGAGCGGTGGCTTCAGCCGCAGCGTACATGTTGTAGGCGTTTCGAGCATAAGCTACAAGAAAAGTGGGAGCTTGATATTAGTCCTTAGTGACACCATAAAAAGCACGTGGAAATCACTCACCGGTTGTTACGCAGCAATCCTTCCCAACCACATCCGAAAGGAATCTAGCTGTGTAGAACGAGATAAGGCCTAACGAAAGAAACATCAAAAGCTTATACAACACAGTTTGAACAATTTTAAAACTCACCTCCAAAGAATGGGAAGTGGTCCTGAGTAGCAACTTTGATCGCCCTCTCGACCACATCAATGGCGGTAGACCAATGACGACGAGATGGTGCATTTGAGGTTACGTTGCGCATCTCAGACAAAGATGCTAGCACGGAGTATCTCATTTTATAATCCACCGTGGTGTAAGTTTTCAACTCGGCAAGATTTTGGGAAACCTTGATCTGTTCGTCAGTCCCACCGTGCAAGAGGAGGACGACAGATTCTAGAAACACCCATTCCGGCCTAAAGATCATACCAGTCGCACCAGTGTCGTATTTCCGCCCAAGATTGACTAGGTCAAGAAGGTGTTTTGCTGGAGCGCCGAAAGACACGCCGAGGTGGAGGGAACATACAACAAAACACAAGGAGTGTAATGGATAGTCTTTCACAATCTCAAAATCCTTTCTAGGTCGTATAAAAGCTCCTTCCAGTTCTGCATGCGACAAAGGTCTTCATCAGGTTGAAGCATGAGGGGACTCATCAAAGAAGTGCGACTCACTGTAGAGGTTGGAGAAGTGATCATCATTCTCATCAGAAGCATAGATATTCTCAATGGCTTGTAGTGACATTTCAAGGAACACCCTCCCGGCCGAGTTGATGGATGTAACGCTGGTGTAGGACTCTTTGATTCTGGCCAGATAAGATGACAAAGGTTTGGTGCTGAGCAGAGAGGTGGAAAAGTCCATGCACATGATATATCCACCTGTAACATGTACCACTATCAGAATGATCACGAAGGCAGACCGCACATTCGCAAAAATCGAACTCACCAGCATCCCAGTTCGCGCTGCGCAAAGCTGCTTCAAATGCCTTCTCGAAGCGAATATTCTTGATAGGTGTCCATTTGTGTGATTGGACTAAGCAGCAAATCATAGTTGCCGAGGAGAAGTAACCTTCCTTGAAGTTATGTTGCAGCCTGAGAGCAAAATCGCAGTATGCGCGTGTGAGTTCCAGGGGCATTTCATCCGCAACCTAGATGGCGCAACGAATTATTAGACAAACAGCTTGCTGAGGGGATACAACGAATTATGATTTTACTTACACTCAAACTATAAACGGACAAGAGGTATGCAGTGGTTTCCGAATTCAACAACAGCGTCGATTTGATGCCCATCGCTACTGCAAACCGAAGCAGTACTTTGGAGTGATCTAGACGCGAAACGAATAGCGAAGGGCCTGAGATCATCAAACAAAAGAAATCCTTGTCAGTTAAGAAGGATTACCCGCTTCTTGGATCCAAAGACTTACCAGCGTAAGACAAAAGCAACGTCAAAGACCTTAACAGAAGATCTTCAGAGGATTCTTCTGAGGGTTCTTCCAGCCTTTGCTCTAGTATTTGGAAATCTTCTGCCGTTTCAGGGGCCCATTGCGATGTCGAGTCGATTTGAAAGCCGCACCGGATTATGGCAGTTTCACACTCAGGGTAAACTTGGGTGAGATCTGCCCGAGTGAGCAATCGGATGATGAGGGTCCTAAGAGTGAGTTCTTCTAGTGTGTTTCGACAAAAGCCAATGAAGGATCGAATCTGCAAGTTACAATGTCAGTTCCAGGCGTGTCGTACAAAGCCAAAGTTTGACTTACTTTCTCCAATGCAGGATCAGCAATCTTAAGAACAGCAGACGATTCAGCAAACAACTTTGAGTAGAGAAAACAACTAGCTCTGTTGGTCTTCCAAGTTTCAACGTCAGAGTATTGCAGTACAGAATCTGCTGCTGTCAGATACGAAAGAGCAACTTGGAAGGAGGCAGAAGATGAAGCTCTTTCAGCAGCCTGAAGAGCTACAGAGTTCAATTGGCATGACGAGTTAGACATCACCAAAGAACAAATAAACTTTTCAACAGGCGTACCAAGTGATGCAAATTCGGTTTTATTGACGAAAGCGATGCCATGCTTCCTTGACAGGAGGTAGTTGTCAACAACTAGAAATAGAAGGTGAATATATCAGACAGGACTTATTAAAGCGGCTGCCGAAGAAGCAACCTACCATCGAAAATGTACTCATTGACGTAGTGAGGGTGATGGAGTGACCTCGCTACTTCGAAGTGAGTCTGACCAATGAGATCTTCGCTGAGGCTGCTATAAGCTGCCTGCCGCTGTCGATCGTGACTGAATCGTACTATTTCACCGTTGATGACGATACCACCAGAGAGGGAGGCAAGATGCAACATGCGCTCAACGTCATGCCTTTCCTCGGCAGTGATAAGACAAAGTAAATCAATGCTGATTCCTGTCGAGGGGAGACATGATAGGATCTACGAAAAAGGTTCAATTGTTGTGAGGGCTGCTCAAACACAAACGCCAAGAGTGATTCCACTAACCTGAAGCAGGTGTTGGACGTCAGGTGAGAGACTTTGAAAAACACGCTGGAGGTATTGATCTAGGCCAGCTGAGATATGATGCTGTAGAAGCTGTATGTTGTACATCCAGTGTAACACGTCGAAGTTGAAGTAGATGACCTTTTCGCGTACCAATGAAGTGACCAGAGATCTCACAAAGAACGGTGAGCCCAGCGTTTGAGAATTCACAAAGGACACCAGGTAGTTGGACTGTAGGTCCTCGTCAGACCATTTGAAGCACTTTCCCAAGAAGAGTGACACTGAGCGTTCGTCGAAGGGGGCGACTGGGATGTGACGGCTGGTTGGACATATTTCGATTTGAGACGGTGGGCGAATGAGTTCGCTTGTGCGGTATAGTGAGACTACCATCACGTTATCGAGCCTGGGAAACCCAGTTCCAAGAATTGACTGCCATCTGTAAGTAAATAGAACTAAGTTTAAACTGTACAAATAGTTGTAGGGCAGGTTGAAGCTTACAGTCTGACCTCCTCCTCGGCTAGCCATTGACCTGATATGAAGGAGAAAAAGGTTATAGTGCCACAGTCAGTGGAAATAAAATGAAAACTCACAATCATCAAGAATAAGGACAAGAGGTCGATCTTTGGCAAACACTTGAATGCACCTCTTCGCAACTATCTCAAATCCAGCCAAGAAGTTGTCCCAGTCGATCCTTTCTGGTATCGGAACATCAACCTCATTCTCTCCAAATAAAGCACGTGTCCATTCTGAGCTGATAAGACTCGAGAACAACCCTGCTTGAGTTCCAAAAGCTGTCAAGATTTTGGATCGCCACACTTGATGGTCTTGTTTAGCATCCGAGAAGACTCTTGAGAGTAAGCTCTGAATACACTGAATATATCCAGAGAGGGGTTTGAAGAGATGTTCTGGGTGGCCAATGGGAAGAGTAGGAGGAGTCAATCGATTGAAGACAGGCTATAATAAAATGGTGCTTACGGTCAAGCTTCGCGAATCCCACAAAAGCAGCCTTCCCCTGATTGCGAGTCTCCAGTTCATTTGCCCACGTTTCCACCAACTTGCTCTTCCCGCTGCCCGATGTCCCAAAAACTGTGACAGCAGAGAAGCCATGTCGAGTAGAGCCACCCGAGGAAAGCTCACTGAAGGCTGTATCCAGTGTTTTCAATTCGCTGGATCGCTCAATCAACTCTGTTGGCACCTCAAACCGACAGAGATTATCAACTTCCCCAACGAGAAACTTCTCAAATGTAGCGCCGGGAGTGCGACAGATCCTTTCGAAGGTCTTGAGGTCGTGTAAGAGTGACTGGAAGGAGACATAGCGAGACTCGGCTGATTTTGAAAGAGACTTCATAATGATATTAGATAGCTGAATAGGAAGGTGAGGTAATGAGTGACTGTGAGCGAGAGATACTGAGGGACGTGGAGACGAGTGATTGGATGAGATCGGAGTGGATGCTGCTGTTGACAGTGCAGAGTTTACAGATGACCCAGACAAGTTGTTGACCTTCAAGTAAAGAGGAGTGATTTCCAAGGTTAGATGACTATGATAATCCGAAAGAGGATCAATTTCTTGTGCTTGTGAAGCACCATACATCGTTTTAGAAGGCGAACTGGGACCAAGGGATTCAGTCACTTCGCCGCTGATGAGCTCGTAAGCTAACACAGCCCAAGAGAAGACGTCAATTGGAGGGGCCAGGGCACCACTTGAGAATGGGACAGAAGGTTCTGATGGAGGGGTTGAGGTTGGGTTGGTGACCGCGGCCAAGAGCTCGGGAGCAATGAACCGGAAGTGATTTGCCAATGAGGATCGGGCGTAATTCTCTTCCCAAGACTCAATGGAAGACTGAGTATGACTAGAAAAGGTAGTAGGTTGGATGGAAAGATTCTTTAGAGATTTCAGAGAGGTTGAGCTGGAAGTTCTGTGAGGAAGAGATGTAGAAGATTGTCGAGGCGAAGTATTGGCTATGGTGGGAAGCTGAAGAGCAGTTGTAAGCCTCATCAGGTCCACGAATGTGCCCTGATTTGATTCATTCTTAAGGGTTTCCTTGAACATCTTCACAACGAAGAACTCTGGCCGGCAGACGGTGAGCAACACATTCTTCTCGTGCAGCGCCTTCGAAAAACAGCGGGAAGAAGTTTGATTGGCCTCTCAGAAAGTAACATTAGAACATTATTTGAACTCACCAAAAGTATTTCTGCAAGCCTGATAAGCAGCTCTGCGACCCGGCCCCACACCTTCTTACTCCTAGCTTCAGGCGACAGACCCACATTTGCTGTATGGTGCACAATGCTCTTAAAGTAGTCCTCCAATCCAGCATTTTCAATTTCTACGTGTTCAACCGTTGGACTCTCATCTGTCACACCCCACAGCCCAACTGAATCCTCCCAAAAGGCAAGCATTCGCTGAAAGTAGGGGTAGAGAACAGGACTTGATTTGGGCGCGGATGTTGATACTGCTAGTGATTGGCTGAAGGAAGCATCAGAGTCATTGTTTGGAGCTGCTATTATCTGTTGGATGCTGGCGTTCCGTTTAAATTGTTCGATACCTGTGGTTGTCGATGTGTCAAAGGCGTTTGGAGAGCGGTGAGCATAGCGCAACCTCTTTTACAACAAACAGCGGTACTCACCAGCTTGATTTGACCAAGGACACATTCTGTAGTAGAAAAGAACAAATTGAATAAGAAGCGCCTCCGGTTGTGCATCATAGTAAGACCGAAAACTCGCCTGAACTTGACTCTTCGAGGCCAAAGCTCTTCAGCCGAATTGCTATTCAGCAGCTCTTTTGTGAAAGCTGTATCCTCCGTCACTGCATAAGGACTATCCTGCACAGGTGTCCATAGAGCCAGAGCAGACACTCGGGCATCAGTGTTTGATTGGGAGTCGACACAAACATCCTCGATGAAAGTGACGTCCTCAAAGCCACGAGCTGACCAGTCAACTGAAGAAGTAACACTACTGGTTGTTGATGTTGACTCGGTAGAACCAGATGCCATTATAAATTAGATACCATCCAGTGTCAAGGTCCTGCAGCAAACAACGATATCAAGGCATAGAGTTAATACTCTGTCTTGCTCTGGGTCGAGAGGGCAGAAAATAGAAATGCCCGGCAAGCCAATTTCGACAATGGCGAAAGCACAGGACGCCTTGGGAAAAAGACTAACTTGAGCGATTCCGAAGGGTTCCAAGCGTCGCTCTGAGTATCTGGAGAAGAAAAGTCGTTGTGAACGGAACCAGTTTAGCGGCACCAACCAACAGAGAAAAAAAGATCTTCAAGAAGAACAAAGGCTGCTCAACTTACATGATTTGAGAATGTTTGGGGGTTCAGTAAATGCTGCTGCTTTTACTCCTCACTACGTACCTGAATTGTACAAATTCAGTTGATTGTTGGAGACTGATAGCGACCGGACGAGCTGGTCGGGGGGTGGGAAAGTCAGACAACTCGTACCTTCAAGATTACTATCTACCTTGAGGTTAACCTGGCACTTCGTGATAATGCTACTTTCTGCCTGGACTGGTTCTCTGTCATCGAAAAAAAAAGAAAAAAGAAAAAAAAAGTTTGGCAATGACATCAGAAATGTCAACAACGCAAGTCGCTTTTCGTCAAAACTTCATACGAGTTTTTCTCAACTCATGGCCATCCACAAACGGCAGAAAACAAATGAAGGAAAGCTGTTTTCTTATAATGCAGCCAGCCAAACCCGGAAAAGATGAATATATCACTCAATAAGGTCACTTGTCTTTGCACACTGCGTGGCCAACGTATCGCATGTATCTTCCAGCTCCAAACTGGAGAATACTACAAATGATTCGGGTTAACAAGTAGATTGATCTGATGACCATCTGATGACCAGCAACTGGTGAGATGTAACAGGTCAGAGAATAAAATCGAATTTTGATTGATTTATGACGAGTGGGCGTTTTCTGAACGCAGAACGCTGGTAAGTTTCTAAAGCGATGAGAAATGACGCTTGGGAGCAGCTACCCTGTTAATTTATCACTCCAGTTTACGACGATATTAAGAGATGGAGAGCACAGCATCAGCAGGGATATGGAAAGGGATATGAAAAACGGGTGTTGAGGGTTTCAGCGCTAAAAAGCATTTGTTTACAATTGCAGTTGAGCACATGGCCACTGCGGAATGACCTCAGGCCTTCCCGACCCACTTACACCGGATCATTTTCGCGTGGTTGGTACGTCAACGTGGATCCGTAGGCTCTAGAACGGTTCCACTTACGTCAACGTTGCGTTGCAAGGGCGATGATCTAGAACTGATCTGTCCCTCTCGGCGCTTGTACTTGTCTTTCCTCCATTCCTTCCGACCACAACCACACATCTTCACTCTCCTTTTTTTTCTCAGAAGCAGAGCGCCACTTCTCAGTAGAGAACAGGGCACTCAGTGGTTTCCAACAAGCTCAGTCAGTTCATGGCTGAGAAGAGATTCAAATGTGGGTTTTTATTTGAGCAAAAATTCATTCCTTAATTTTTTGATTTATCCCTTTACCTTCATTCCTTGAATAACAGGCCCTCAGCCAGGTTGCACTTCGACGTTTACGAGGGCTCAGAATGTCGAGCGGTTAGCATCATTTTGTCAATAACCTCACAACTGCGATTTCCATCTAATTTTGGATATGATTCACAAACCCAAACTTGAATTCGAGAAGACATCTGAGAATACGTGAGTTCTGCCTCTTCTCATACGCTTTTGTTTGATGAGCAGACCCACCTGTGCGCGTTCTAACTCTGTATTTTGTTTGTTTCCAACTTACAAGATTCTGGCGAGGTCCCCTACCACTGTCTCCTAGAAGATTGCACGCAACGGTTCTCTCGAGTAGACCTACTCAATAGGCACATGGTCAAGGACCATGGCGAGGCTGGTCTGCTTGCTGCGAGGAGTGGGAAGGTCAAAGTGCGACGAGGAAAAGGGAAGAAGAAGAAGAGGCGTAAACACGAATGGTCAGACGACGAAGATGATGACGAAGAGGAGAGTTTTGAGGAAGCTAATGAGGCTGAAGGGAGCTCACATGGTGCTGGAACTTCAACGAGTGAGACTCAGCATCCATCTTACCCTCCTCAGGAGCACCCCCGGCAGCTTCCAGCTGGTCTTCCAGATCACCAATCTCCAGTATATCAACAGCATAACCCACTTTACACCAACGCTCCTAGACCTGGCAGCAGTAACAGCTTGTACAACCCTGTTTATCAATATCACCAAATGTACGACCACCGTCCACAGAGCGCAGTGAGTTTTTATTTATTCCCCTCTCCACACTGGCTGATGGAAACCTTCTGACGGGCTTTGATTTTGACTCCTACTCATTAAAGTGGGAGAGAGAAGGTAGCTCATCTCTTCCCAATATGTATCAGTCAATGTCCCGCTGGGGAGGCGAGATTGACCAGAACACTCAGCGTTTATACCCACATCCGCCGCACCAACCCCATCATAACGATGAGTCTTACCAACATCCAGTACCTTACCAATACCAACAGGAGCCTCAATATCACCGCCCTTATTACCAGCAGCCTGAGTCACTGCATCAGCAGCAGCCAACGTCAACGCACCAAACGACCGCCGTTCAAGTGTTTTCGCCAAGCTATTGGAGGATCAAATACGATAATGTAACGCCCTCAGCATCTCAGTTATCAGCTGTCTCCTCTTCAGCATATGATCAGCACCTACACAACAGCGAAACAAGCCAAGAAGCGCCAGTTCCAGTGTTTCAATCTCAACAATCCAATCCATGTGATCCGCCGCAACTGGTTGTCTACCCTCATCATGACCAACATCTCCCTGTACCAGATTCTTCTCTCGGTTTGTCATTTGAATCAGGTTCCAACCAAGGGTGGGGGCTACCAGCGCAGCAATCCCCGTTCGTCAACGCTCCCAATCCACTCGAGTTCAAGGATCTCGCCAACACTGCGCCGACGTTTGAGCTACGCTTGCCGGCGATGAAAAAGAAAATGAAGCCTAGCAGTTAGTAGAATCTGGTTGTAGGGCTTTAAAATTTGTTAAGATGGTGACTTTATGTACGCTGTAACGACTGGACCTTTTATCTCGATACCTTTGTGCTAGCTTTGTTTTTTTCGTACATGTTTATTATGTCATGATTTCCGGTAGGTGTGCTTCGTCAATGCGAGACATGCGACCCAGCGACTCACTCTCCGTCCTAAGGGTTGTTGATATACTGGTGAAGCAATCTCGCTTGAGCGGTTCAGCTCGTTCACCGCCCCCACAGACTTGAAACATTACAGGAAATGAGAGAAATGTTATTCTTGACCGATGAAAGGCATCAGTGTAGCCGAAGCAGATATTGCATCTCTCGTGAGACACTATCCGAAACCGATCTGCAGCGTCGCACGAGAAACGATCAGCATACTAAAACTCTGTGAGGAATTCTAGATCCTAACCCCCAAACTTGCTTGGACCTTTTCTACCAAACTATTGGAGTACAGCGGAGTAGCTGGCTTTGGCTATCTCTGGAAAGCAGCTACGAAACAGCTTCAGGTGAGCTATAATATTGCTCTATTGCTTGGTTCCGAAACTAATCAGGTGCAAGTTAAGTATTCTGCCCTGGTGTTTTCCTTCGGACCCCAACTTCTCGTCAGACGTGCTCTACTGGATAGAGCTAAACTGAGCTTTCGCACCTCAGAACTCAGCCTAAAATACTTCAGCTGCTTAGTTGACCTGAAAAGAACGGGAGGGCAGGCGTCCGGTTAAAGAAACCAGTTTCTATGTCTTTTGCTCCAGTTCAACTTCATAGTGAGTGAATTGCCCTTCCGTCTTGGTACCATGGTGCTTCATTAGCTCACAGTTCTCTACTTTGCTGCTGTGACATTCATCTCTGCAGAATAGATATTGTCAAAACTATTCTGCCTGGCAGCAGCAGCGTACTTGTCCTGTTGAAGCTATGGACACCACCTCGTTCAATCAGTACCCTAGCGACGATCCATCTTCTCGATTCTCCTTTTCAACGTTTGCTTCTTCCAACATGTCAGGAAATCAGAGTCATTATGTAGCAGCAGCGGCAGGTCCTTCCTCCCAGCCGCCTTCGCCTCCAGTCAGCAGCGTACCCGAAGAAGTCCCCTCCTCTGTCCTTGATCGCTCCTATGGGTCTCTCGCTGAGATGTGTGCTGCTGGTGATCTTGAGGCTGTCCTACATGCCCTCAACAACGGTGCTAACGTCGGTGAATTTGACCCACAGCGGGGGCTGAACGCTTTGGCTGGCGCCATTGTTGCATGGGACTGGCAAGGGTACGTTGTTGCATTCTTCCCTGAAGATAATCGAGCTAAGTCTGAGTATGCTCATTGTTTACATTTCTAAGATTTCCCTATTCCCTTCATGAGCCGCCCCAAGTCCAGACTTCACATCTATTGATCACCTCGCACCTCCTCAACTCGCCCAGTTTGACTCTAAGAGCACTGAATGCACCTCTTCCCGGACCTCTCACTGGAGGTGCTACTCCCTTGATTTTAGCTAGTTATCTCGGAAGAGAGGATTTGATCAGGATCTTGCTTGGTGAAGGGGACAATGAGGTTGCTCGGAGTTGGAAGGGTCAAGGTTGGTGTAATGTTGACTCGAGAGACGGAATGGGTGGAACTGCTTTGATGTGTGAGTGAAGAGCACTTGTTCTTTTTCTCTATTCTTTCGCTCTCAAGTTGCAGACCTCTCACCGCGCCCATCGCTTCCTACAGATGCTGCAAGAGATGGGAAGCTCTCCGTTTCTCAAATTCTTGTAAGATACAGTTTCAAAGGCTGGTGTATCCGCGACTTATTATCTTATTTCTGGTCGCTTTCTTCAGCTCTCTCACGACGCAACTCCTGACCTACCGGATGTAAATGGCGACTCAGCCATTCAATACGCCTCCAACGCTGCTGATGGTGGTTATCCGGATTTAGTCTGGATGTTCGAAATGAAATTACGATCCACACGGGTCGCGTTATGTCAGCAGTTCACTACGCGTGCACCAACTGAAAGACATGAACCAAATCCACCAATGCCGAGACCATCATTACCCAACATCACACGAATACTCAACCTTCCTACGAACCTCTTCCCGTCCATCCTTTCAACATCGTATCTCAGTCCACCGCCCCTTTCTGCATTCATGCCTAAAGCTCAAAAACCTACCAGAAAGCTTCTCCTACACGCGATCAAGCACTCGAACGTTGACATGCTCCGTGCACTGCTGTTTCCAACAGCGCCGGGAGGTAAGAACTCGGACGGGATTGTGAATGTCAATTCGAAGGATAAGGATGGGTTGACTTTAATGCACCATGCGATGAGAGTCAGGGTGCCAAATAAGGACATCATTGGTTTGCTCTGGTTGTCTGGTTCTGATACGAGATTCCAGGACACTGTGCGCGTTATCTTTCTTTTTGTTGGACCCGAACTGATCAGTACTTACTAACTTTGCTCGTTCCTTATTTCGCTAGTGGGGCAGCACCCCTTTACATCAGATGTACGTAGTAAACCACAGCCTTCGCCCCCGTCAAACACTCTTGTTGAAAAGTTTTATTTTTATTTTCCGTACTGATAGCGCATTCTTGGCTGGTACCGACCCAAAAAAACCTCCTCGCACCTCCTCATCTTCAAGCAACGTGCAGTATACCCACGACACTCGACCGACTCCTCGCCGTTCAGTTCTGTTCACTGTATCAGAAGAAGACTCCTCCGTTGGTGGAGATCTTGAAGAACCACCGTCCTCTCCTAAACTTTCCGAATCACAGCTTCCTTCTCCGCAACAACCAGCGCCATCTCCACAGTACGCACCTAACCCAGTCATCGCTAGAAATTTGAAAGGCACCCCGGGTCTGTTGCTTCCTCCTCCAACAATGGCGCTCCCACCCCTACCGACTCTCGATGGCCAAGAAGCTGGTGGACCAGGGTACAGGTTCCCTGATAGTGAGATAGAGAAACAGTTGAGGGAAGTCATGGAGTTTTACATCTACGCGTTGAAAGGAGATCCTGATCTGAAGGATACTGAGAGAGAAACTCCATTGCATTTTGCTGCTGAAGTAAGCCTTTGTTTCGCTACTGAGCACTGAGCGCTTGCTGCCACGCTCACCTATCATCGTTTGTAGCATGGGTGCTCTAAAGAAGTACTCAAGGTATTACTAGAACACGACGTTAACCTGGAAGACGCCTTTGCACGAAACAATCCTCGAAACTCTCTCGGTGTTCCCATTGAACGGATTCCAACACGGCAGTCCTTTAACAATCGCCACAAGACACCCCGTGACCTCTGCAAAGAAGAATATATCAAATTCTTCATTGAAGCTGATCATGTTGCTGCTCAAAGAGCTCAACTTCGAAAATCAGCTGCAGAGCGGCTCAGCAAGCTCCTTCATGCTGGTGGTTCTGGAGGTGTGCGTCCGCCGATCCCACCAAGGTCCAGTTCGTCATCAACAAACTCGTCTACAATGTCCACCGGTTCTTCGACACAAAGGGGTGAGAACCTGGAAAGAAAAGCTTGGAGGGAATCAGTAATCAGACCCCTCTCACCCCTAAGTGATCACAGACAGGTTGAAGAGACCTTTCGACAGATGGTTTTCAATCTGAATCATGTTGATGAGACGCTTGTGAGTTTCGAGCGGTTGCTATTGCTCGTGAAATATTTTTACTGAGCGCGGTGTCTTTACAGACAACGGGCTACGTCTCGATTGTCAAAGACGACTTGGCTCAACAAAACTCCGCCCATCCAGCTTGGTCAGAACGCGACCGATGGCTTGATGTTGCATCCGATGATGGCAGGTCAGAATCCATCAAGCGTCTCAGATACAGTTTCTCGTCCAGCCGTGCTTCCAATAATACACGTCCGGCTCAACCTCGTCGTTCAATATCATCTTCAGCCACGCATTCAAGCTGGTGGAGTGAGCCGTCAGAAATGTACACCGCAGAACAAATCAAACGCTTTCAAAATGATCTCGACTCAATCTTCAGACTCATCACCCATACGTCTCAAATGGCCACAAGCATCTTCGACTTTTACTCATTACTTCAAACTAAAATTGAGGATGAAGTGAGGGCAATCTCAGAATGGCTCGATCTAGGAAACTCGGATGTGATTGGTGTTAGAAACAGGGTTCTGCAGCTTCAAAGCAGAGAAGCCAGTTTAGAATCCATCTTGGAGGAGATCGCAATGACCAAGGCGGATCGAGCACTCGACGGAGAGTTCAACCAAAAGATCATGGCTGTTGTCAACGGCCTTTCGTCTTCTGTCTCCAACATCCGACTCGACAATCAAACACAAGGTAGGCTTAAGGTTATTGACCTCTGTAAAGCATCCGATCAGGCTTCCAAAGCGCTGACCGTCATTCGACAAGACGCGGAAGCCGAAGATCGATCTAATTCTGTGGTCCAAGCAGCAGACCAAGCCATTGCCTACGTCACGAAGGAGAAGTCTTCTCTAGTTGCCAATATAATTGCTCCATCTTCCTCCAACAACTCCCTCAAGTCATCAGCATCCTCGTCGTCCACCAATCAAAAGCGCGATTATCCTGAACGGTCTCGTCCAATCACGAGATCGGGTTCCTTTGCTTCCAGTGATACCAGCGATCAGCCCTCTGTTGAAACGCCAAAGTCGTTGCCTGTCAGCTTTTACCAGCAGCGACCTTCGGTTGCCGCCTCAACCTCTACCAATGGCAGCGGAGAGACACTCAGAACCATGCCCAGCAGTGCTTCTCTTCCAACCTTCAAGCTGTCACAGCAACCTTTTAACAATGAAAACCCACCAACTTTCAGTATGCCTTGGGACTCTTGGCCCAGGAAAAAGGAGGAAGATCCTGAATACATCGCTGCCATCGCTAATCTTGATGAGATCGAGAGGGATATGGCTGTTGCCGAGGAGAAAGTAACCAAGAACATCGGTAGGCTACCACAGTGCTATAATAACCTCCGGGATGTTCCAACTCTGAGCCTGACAAATTTTCAATCTTGGTAGATCATGAACAACGACTTCAGTCGTTCATGGATGGCCGCTTGAGTGACGGAGCTGCTAAGCTATCTTCTAAAGACCGACTTGAAGCTTCTCGCTTGATGACGGTTATCCTAGAGTCACGTATCGAACTGGAGGAACATATCCAAAAACTGAAAAATCAACAATCAACTTACCTCGCAATTTTGGACCGCCACGAAGCAGAGGAGCTCGCTCGTGATAATGAGACTCGACTGAAGGCATATCTTCGCAAACAACTATCGGAACGACGTGGTAAAGTGGAAACAGAGTATCAATACGAGCTCGCTCAATGCGAGGAGGACTCTATCACACGAGTTGCTGCTAGTTCAAATGGCGAAGAAGAGGATGAAAATGGTAGCTTGGAGTCACCTCATCTTACTTATCCAGATCTCGTCGAAGAGTGCGGCCAGATACTGAGAGAACTTCAGCATCTGAAGGTTAGATTAACGGGAGCTCCGGAGTTGTGTGATCGAGCAGTTGATGATTTCGACATCATGTTCAGAAACTACCTCCCCCAGGTAAGTGTCTAGATTTGTCAAAGCTAGAATCTTCTGGTAACCTTTTTATTCTAGATTCGAAAAAGTTGCACTACTGCAGCGAAGTACATTTCTCGGTCCAAAGGTGCACTATCTCGAATACTGCAGGTGAGTACCCAACAGTTCATATATTTCAAAACGTTACTCTTGGATGACCTCGCACCACGAATTTCTAACTTTCAGGAACGAATGGATGAGATTGTTGTACTTTGGGAGTATGTCAGCGTCATCAATGAAGACTCGGACGATGCAGTCTCTATCGCATCTTCCTCCTTTGCCCTTGACGCTCGGTTTCAACTCTCACTTCCAACCATCCTCACAGAATCACTCTCATCACCAAAACCAAGAATGCTTTCTCCACAATCTGCCATCGCATCTACAACCGGCTCGTCTATTTCTGGGTCGCATTCCGTTTCAATGTCGCTAGGCTCAGTCTCTTCCAACTCGAGCGGCACAGAAACAGCTGAATTACACAGGCTCAAACAAGCTCTTACTGTAAAAGCGAGTCAAGCTCTCAAAAAGGCCTCCGAGGATACCCGAGAGGTTTTTGAATGGTTAGGAGTTGTTCAGTTAGCGGCCGACAATCTAAGTCAGAGGCTGGCTTAAAGTCTCACATCTCTGCATGTTGTTTTCTATTCTTGAAGTCATCAGGTACTTTTCTTTTCTTTATATGCTTGCTATGAATAACGTCTGTCTGGATCACTGTCTACTCTAAATATTGTGCAAGGAGGGTTTTCCAAGACCTTCTGAATCTCTCCATATAATCTAACAGGTCTGTACTTCAAAAAAGAGGTCCTCCCAATCTTATGCAACTCTGGGAACTCAAAAAACTAGTCGCCAGAAATCCAGAGAAAATCTGTCTTAATTCTCCAGCGGCAAGTCACTTTTTTTTCTCAGCTGAAATCTTGCATATCCCCACCACAGTCTCAAAGAAAATGTCTCCAGCTCCATCCCAAAAGATCAAAGTCGCTGTTCTCGGTGCTACTGGAACAGTAGGCCAGAGGTTTATCTCGCTCCTTGCAGCCCACCCATTCTTTGAATTGCACGCCTTGGGGGCTTCAGCTCGTTCAGCTGGACAACCATACTCCAAAGCTGTCAAATGGAAGCAAACTACACCAATCCCAGCATTTGTCAAATCCATGGTGGTCACTGAGTGTAGTCCTGAGGCTGCAGGAATGAAGGACTGTAAGATTGTGTTCTCAGGTTTGGATGCGGAAGTTGCTGGTGAAATTGGTAAGTGGTGTTTCTATCTAGTAAAGCAGAGATTGGATATTACAAATAGAGTGATGATTGAAGATTGAGAAATGGGTTGTTAGCTGCCTCCAACAGGGGCAAATGCTGCATGAGTTTTTCCAGCGTTTTGAGTCATGGCACGACAGTGTTGCCTTGCACATTCTACCTAAATCCTCTCACTGACACCAACTACTGATTCTCCTCTTAGAATTGGCTTTCCAACGCGCTGAACTGTGTGTCTTCTCCAACTCAAAGAACCACCGTCGGGGAGAATTGGTCCCACTTATTGTCCCAACTGTCAACACTTCTCACTTGTCCGTTATCCCAACCCAGCGAGCCGCTCACTCCCCACCTCTCTCAAAAGGTTTCATTATCACCAACGCCAACTGTTCCACCACCGGTTTGGTTGTCCCTCTGGCTGCCTTGGAGAAGGCTTTCGGTCCAATTGACAAAGTCCTGGTCACCACACTTCAGGCTGTCTCAGGGGGTGGATACCCGGGCGTGCCATCTTTGGATATCCTGGATAATGTTGTTCCCTTCATCGGCGGTGAAGAGGAGAAAATCGAATGGGAAGCTTCCAAGATCTTAGGTGGTGTGCTGCCTGAAAATAAAGGTTTCGACCTGCAGTACGTCATGGTCTTTGTTCATTATGGAAAGAGAGACCCACTCACTCTCTCTCTATATCCCTCTTTCTTTCTTTCTGCAGCGCATCATCGCCAATGATTGTCTCTGCTTCGTGTACCCGAGTTGCAGTAATTGACGGACACACCGAATGTGTGTCGTTCTCCTTCGGCCCATCAGTCTCACCAAAGCCAACAGTTGAACAAATCAAAGAAGCTCTGGCTGATTACGAATACGACGCTGGACTGAAGTGGACCAAAGATGAGATTCCAAGTGCTCCTGAGAGGGCTATTGTTGTGCTTGAGGAGGAGGACAGACCTCAGCCAAGATTAGACAGAAACTTACACGATGGCGCTTGTGTTGTTGTAGGCCGTGTGAGGTGAGCTCCTTTGTCCCATCCGTCTGAAGCTGGTATGGAACAACGCTCACTTCACGTACTTTCCGTTGCTTTTACCTCCCCACCACCTTTACAACCGGCCCTCCCTTCCCCCCTCTATTGTTTCGCTATCACTGGTTGCGTCCACATCTATAAGACCGTGCCCCGTATTGGACTTCAAGTTTGTATGCTTGTCAGACAACGTTAGAATCGGTGCAGCTACTTCGAGCATCATCAACGCCGAAATCGCCGTGGCTGAGGGCGTAGTTCCACTTTAAAATGGAAACGCAGTCTATAAAAGTACCATATGACAAGAAGGTTTAATTGTTTCATCAGAAGTCTCTGGTGTGGTGCAAGAGCTTCGTAGAAAACACGAAACAGATCGCCCTCTGTCGTCCTGTCCACCTCCCCACCC
>MVAQ01000311.1:0-21378 GCA_014825775.1 Krasilnikovozyma curviuscula
AAGTGGGTGCCGTTTTGGTGAAATCTGCCGAGGAAGAGTTCGGGTGCAGAGATGAGTCCATCGACATTGGTGATCCAGGTACAGAAACAAGGGATTCTGCACCAAATTGAGATTTGATCTCGACCTGAAATTAGTAAAGCAGGCGCGAAGGTTAGATTTGGTCCAAAAAAGTACCTTAGACAATAATAGAGCCACATGCGAAGGCAGTTACTAACCTCGTACGCTAACACCTCAGATCCAATGACGTTCACCTGCCACTCTAGATATCCGAGCATCTCTCTTTCCATTTGATTTATCTCCTTCAGTGCAAACATGCCCTGAGCCACCACACACCACGACTTGTTCGAGTAAGCTAATTGCGGCCGAGAACCAAAGATAGACATAGTCAGAAATGTCACCCCAAAAAAAGATGAACACGACCGCCCTCATTGAAGTGGGAGCAGTTTACGTGAGAATACGAATGGAAACGAAGACTTACTATCGTCGCATATCACTTTTGAAGCCATCATGAAGGCACTGATGAAAAGACGGTGGCCGGAGCTGCCTCTGGCAGCAGGGAATCTCTGCTTCAGCCGTTGAAGCAACAACAGTGCCGAGATGGTAACTAGGTGTGGGAGACGTGTCCGATGAAGGGAGTAGGCGATGAAGTTTGCTAACGGAGGCTGGGGCGTCGGCGGATTGGTTGGGGGTGGAATGTCGGGACACGCAAACAGATGCGTTATCTAATTCAGCACACACGGATAGCACGGACAATGTCATGAATCAGTAACTCTGTTCACTATGAGGGTTGCTGGTATCCGGGCCTTCGCAGATTCCAAGCCCATGGCACCGTTCCGTGAGACGGGCCAGGCGTTTGAATGACAGAAAAAAGCGAACGAAAAAAAGCCCACACTCACCAGTCGGGCTGCCATGGTTGACACAACTTCATGGCCATAGAATTGATCAGGTGGTGGAACCACGATCGGGGGTACGTTATCGTTCGACACTTTGGCCTTCTTGACCATAGGCGCACCCGGAGCGATATTCCCAGCAGCCAGCGTGGTCCCACTCGACGAAGACGAAGACCTCAAGGGTGCCGTTGAATGCCGCCTGCTTTGAGGTGCTGAAGATGAGGATGAGGAAGGTTGCATTGTCGAGCCAGAGCTGGAGGCCGTGGGGTGGACGTAGGGGTATTCATTGGTCATGGTGCCCGCCTGCTGGCTGGTGCTCAGCGTCACAGACATTTTTTTTTTGCCTAATGAAGCTACGAAGAGAGAAGACGGATAGAAAGATGGGATAATGGAGAACTGGTGGTGGTTGAGAGTTGGGAAAGGTGAGGCTGAGTTGCTGAAGGGAAACACAAATACTGCGGTCCTTTGAGCGAAGGTGAAAAAAGGGTGCGAGAAGCGCAACGTGAGTGTCAGCACCAACTAAACGGCAAAGCACGATACAGAGGGTGGATAATATATATTGGTCTTACCTACAGCAATTGGAATGAACGGTCGATGATGGGGAAGAGTAAGAAAGGGGGAGGAGTCAGTGACCGTCGACCGTGCCGTGTGTAACCAAAGGGCGAGGAGGATTATTCGACGATCGCCCCTTCGCCGTTTCTGCGGGCGTCGACTAGAGACATTTTACCCGACGACCCGGGGTAACGGAACCAATTGCAATTCACTGGGATTCTTGTAGTCCACTCGGCAGAATCATTCGAATAGATATTAAGAGCCATGGGAACCATAGCAGGGAAAACCGGGAGGAGCGCCAGCACATGGGGCGGTCAAACGAACACGGCAACTCCGCCGGCTATGCGTCTTCCCACGTTGGCAAAGGAGGGCAAAGATCGGTCCCAAGAGGCGACGAGACCTGCAACGAGTTCTCAACCCATTGTTCACGATTCTCCCCAATCTGTTCCAGATGCCCCAGTTGTCTCAGCTGACAGCAAGAGACGCGTTCGTTGGAATCACCGACATCCATCCGCGCGCGCGCCATCAGTCGGGCCACCCGCCTGGTCTCTTTCCCACCTTCCCAAGCGATCGCAATTCATCCATCATTGCGACCTTTCCTTGATCATTGATACCAGAAAAGATCGTCATATAGAAGGAGAGCGGGTACAACAGGGCTTCAGAGAGACCGACCTCGTGGCCCCCATCACCAGCTGCTGCAAACCGGAAAACCACATGCTCCCAACAGAGATGGAAACTCTGAACCCATCCAACCAACCTTAGAATTTCTCCAGATCCCAATTTATGATAGAGAACTGAAGAAAAGAGAGTCGAAACTCACCTTGTCCAAGAAAGAATCCGGTCCAAACGCCAAAAGGGGTCACCGCACCTCTGGCTCAGACACAAACAAAAACAAACATGGTAAGTCTACATCCATCCATCGATGGTATGATACTACTCACAGATCTTTGTTTCCTGCTTTGCGTTAGTTCCTTTGGAATGTGTTGGAGAGGGAAAAGGAGGTGTGTGGTCGTTTGAGGTGACCCAACTGAGTTCTGAAAAGTTGAGGTTGACTGCGTCGACCAGCTTCGAGAAGCCGACAGTGGCAGTGGCGGTGCGTTTCCTTTTTTTACTTTTTTTTTTTTTTGGTAAAATCCTTGCTCTGCAAAGCTCAGACATTGTGAAGATGAGAGGAAGCTATATGAGAGGAAGCTATAGATATGGAGAGTGGGAAAGGAGGATTGCGATGGTACAGAGAGTGTGTCGTGTCAATCTTGAATCGCTACATGCGGTCCCACTGATTCTTCGGTTAAACCAAATGTCGACGTCGTCTTCGTTGCGAAGATATTCTAAAATTCTTTTGATGTAAGTATTCAAGCCATAGCAAAGGCAATTAAGTCTTTTGGTTAGGAGACTTGCAATTAGATGTGCGCAATCAACATAACTCGATTACGATTCAATTTATACATGCTGGAACTCTTTGAGTATCTCACCGAGGCTCTCATGATTGGTTTTGAGAAGTTCCTACATTCAAATGACTCAAGCGAGCCTGAAAGACAGTTGGCTTCCGCATCTGCATCTCATTGCCGGTCGACCAGTTCTCAACCCACCTCCTCTCTCCGCTCAAGTTTTTCAAAAAGTATCTTTCACACGTTTTTGACACATCCAGGTCTTGTCCAAGCGCATCGAAGCGCACACCCGTCTCATGCCCCTGTCGAGCTCCTGTGTTTATCCGGTTTTCCGCACGGTCCGGCACACCACCAAAAATACACAACACACGTTATTTCGAATTCCATTGTTCTTCAATCAACTCCAAAAGGAGTTCTCTTTGTACTTCATAGCTGCGTAGAGATAGTGAAGGGAGTGGGGATTGGTCAAAACTGTATAGTTTTCCTAGTGTCGCTCGGCACTCCTTTCGAGACATTCTCTGTGCTGCCCCGCAGAGGATCCTCAACCTATCAAACGTCTTCACTTGCGTCTCGACAGCACAGCTCTTGACTAATATTCCTTGAATAGATAATTGCTTCCTATCGTTCCCCATACGATCTTACGGCTTGAGCGTTATGGACCAACCCCCCGGTGTTCTGTAACGGTTCGGGTCTGGATGTTTCTCGCGGCGTCTAAAACGAACGCCCCGTTTCTCTCCCCGACACACACCTTTCTTATTCGTATTCGGAGGTACATCAATCTATGACAGTTATCTAAAGCAGAATTTTGTTTTCTTGCTTGAACAACGACAGATTCTTCACAGAGATTACTATTGTATTGCCTGTGCCGTCTTCACACAAACACGCGTTACTGTCTCGGGTTGGCCTTTTCCTTCTTTTTCTTTTTGGGCATGATAATGTTTGTGTAGATAGTCATTTCATCCTACATCGCAGTAAATGAACCACCCCCCAGGGCCGTACACAACTTCTATTCCCTCTTCCTACTCTTGACGGGTCGTTCCCTGACTTTGGAATCGGCAAAAGAGCGCGCTTTGCGCTTTCCCTTCTCTCTATTAATATAATTCTGGTTGATCTTTGCTTGGGCCGCAAGCTCTGGGTTCGTTGTTGCCTGCAACAGAGGACAAAGGAGAAATTGATTCAGTAAAATAGAAAACTAACACCCACGGGAAAGAGCATTAAAGAGATAAAACCTCACCTGCGTCGCTTTCTCGTTCTTTCTCGCCTGACGACGAACAGCCCGTCCTCGAGTAATCATGTTCCACGTAGACGCGAATGCCGATGTTCCGACTTTCTCTTGAATCATCACTTGGAGTTCCTGAGCGAGTACCTTCAGTTCAGCTGAAATATGCAAAGAAACAAGCCATCAGCCGATATTCTCTAATCCCAGTCACAATATTGGCAAAATGCCTCACCGTTGCCTAGCTGCTCATCATCGACGATACGATGAATAGGATGCAAGATTTGAGGTAAGAACTTGATGAGCCTGTCTTTGTCCAAAGACGTGGACAAGGCGGCAAAGAGTCGGAGGATGGAGAGAATTGGTCGAGCCCACTTTGCCTTAAATTACCAAGCAGTGACACATCAGCGAATTGAAGAAGCAAACCGCAAAAAAATGTGAAGGGTACTGACAAGATCAGCTCCACCATAGATTGACGGGCGATGAATCAAGAACGACCGCGCCATTTGTGAAAGCTTGACGAATAACCAGGCAAGCGGGTTCGACAAGGCTCTGTTGGTAACAACTTCTTCTTCAAGGTCGTCGTCTTTATCCCTCACGTCCTCCTCTTTGTCTTCTTCTCCTTCGCCCATTACCTCCTCCATATCCGCTGTCTCATCTTCTTTAGTCTTGCTGACAGGCGGTAAGATTGATGACGCGTCAGACGACGAACCAGTAGCGAAGCATCGACCGAGGAACACGAGGTTTTTGACGACTTGGATCGCCTGCGCATCATCAAGACTGTCACCTTTAAGCTGCAGGCAGCTCTTTTTGGCGATGTCGAGGAGGGTGCGCTGGCTGAAGGTCCCTTGGGTGGAGGGGTCGAACTGAGGCATTGGCTGGGTTCCAAAGAGACTACCGACGAGTCGAGCTGCTGCAAGACGAACCCAGCTGTGCGGGAAGAGGAGATGACTGAAGATAGGCTCCCAGTCGATGGAGGGGAGAAGATCTGGGAAGACCTTGAGAAGTTTACCTAGTGTCGTCAATGCCTGGTAGGGTGGTTGGAAGTCAAGCTCATCATCTAAATCCATACGGAACAGGTCGGCTTCGTCTTCCTTTGATGTTTCGTAAGCATCCAAAGCTGTCGCACTAAGGGATAAGATGGACTGAACATCCAGCAGCACCAAGGAAGCGTAGGACCGCATGTCGGTGGTCAGCGAGTCGACAGCGAGACCATAGACTTGAGCTGCTAAGCGAGGAAGCTGAGGTTGAGATGATTGAGAAGCCCACGTGTGAAGGGTTGAAATTGTCTTTGGTGTAAGTTCTTCTCCGAGACGGGGGAAGAGGTTCTTGATTAGTTCAGCAGCCATCTCTCTACACTTTGGAGTTTCATCGTTTGCGATGACCATGACTAAAGCGAAGAAGAACATGTCGGAGTATTCTCTGACGAGCTCGATAGAGAACTTGCCAAAGACGGCGTGCAAGAGCTCCATAACTGAAAGTCGACCACTGTCGAAGACATATGACAGATTCTTGGCCAAAAACTGCATCTGCTTCTTCAATCGACCTTTTCCTTGAGGGTAGTCTAGTAGAAACTGCATCAACGTGACTCGACACAGCTCCTGGACGTGCGTTGACTGACTGGTGACCATGACCTCGGCGACTCTGTCCATTAAGTCATATATTTCTCCAACCACAAACTTCCTGGATATAATGGCTCTGAGAAGACTGAACAAAACGGCCTGTCTAGCTGGTTCTTCGATGTCTGGACCGATGATTTCGAGTAGGTAGGTGAGCTGCTTCTCGTGAACCTGTGCCTCTCTACAGTCTCTGATAATGACGGCCAGGGATTTAAGGGCGGTTTGAGCAAGTTCTGATTCGGCGGTGCCTCCAGAAGTTTTTATGACGCTGAATGTTTGATTGATGATGGTCGGGATGGCTGCCGCCATTGATTCGAGAGGACACTTTATGAGTGCAGCGATGGCTTTAAGACCACCGCCCACTACCAAAGCATCCTGGGCGTATAAAGTGTTGCCAACGAGTGGGACTAATGGCTCTAGCCGAGCAATGATTCCTTGATCCGAAAAGTCAAAGCGACCTCTGCGGTACGCAGTGATGAAGAGCTCGAGACCGAAGGCGACGAACTTGTGGGCGTTGGCAGCGTAGAAATCTACGTCTTCAATGATCTTCCTCTTCATGTCGACATGGAAGTTTTTCTTTGCCTTCTTCTCATCCAGACGAGTGGACTTGGTTCTTTCCTTCAAGAATTGGGCGTTTTGACTGATGAGAGTGTGGCAGAGAACCAGAATGTCTTGTGGATTAAGACGTTCATTTGCGTTAAGACCGCTGGCAACTCGTCTAAGGACATCATCGACCTGCAGCAAATTCTTTAGGACTTCAGTTGTCGCAAGTATCTCACGGACCGGTAGGAGGAGCTCGCTCATCTTTGATGGGGATACCAAACGAGAGACGAGTTGGAAAGTATCGAGACCTTTAGATGTTGAAGTTCGAACTTCACGCATTTTGGTCTTGAACCCTTCAGCCTGCAGGTCTTTGCCTGACTCGCCAAAAATAACTTCTCCAGCAATGTTGACCACGTCTGACACACAGTCATCCAGATCACTAAAAAGGGATGCGGCTTCGGTTGTGACATGAACCAAGATGGCGTGAATGGTGAAGGCTAAGACATGCAGCTGAGGACCACGCTGAAGAGCTCCCTTCATCTCTCTTATGACTTGAGCTAACCATTCCGGGCCAAGTTGGACAGTAATTTTGATCATAGTGTCCTTTGCCAGGTCTCTGGTCTCTTGGGATTTGCTTCGGAAGATTTGACTGAGAGTGGTGAGAAGCCTGGAAATTTGTGCTTCGCGTGACACGTCGGGCAGGAATTGTGCAACTTTGACGACACCAAGAGCAATTGGGATACGGATTGTGTCTTCTGTGTCATCCTTCTGCTCCAAGTACTGTAACAGCGAAGGCAAGAGACGCCCCTCAACGACTTGGTGAATCTTCATCGCTTGAGACACAGGTTCGGCGGCCTTGACAGCGACAACTACAGCCATGTCATTCAGCGAGATGAGTGTCTAAACGAAATAGCACGAAAGAGTTATTAGCCCACTCACTTTCAGTCTCAACTTCAACATCATCTCCCTCTCCTTCTTCCGTCGCTGCTTCAACAACTTCTGTTTTGGTGACTGGGTCATCCATAGTAAAATGGAAGTTATCCAGAGTCGCAATGACAGCTCTGATGTAAAACTTTTCTGATTCTGTCTTTTCTTTGCCCAATCGCAGGTACTGACGAATGAGGGCGTTGTAGGCACCCCAAGCAAGTTGGCGAGAGATTCGACCGGTAGCTGTAATCGCCTCGTTGACAAGATGATGATCGGTCTTATCGGTTGCTCCAGTAATGAAGTGGGTAATGAGAGGAAGGAACAGATCGGCAAGGGTTGAACTTCGTATTTTGCCCTCACCGCACTCGTCTGTGAGTCTTCTGAGGGCACGAGTTCGTCGATGAATTTGAATGTGGTGGATGTTAGCAAAAAAACTTGCTTCCTCGTCTCCTCCGACAAGCAAGCCCTTCAGCTCACCCATCAGCGGTATAGTTGAGCACTTCGTTACTGCACTGCTGATGACAGAGAGGATCTCTGTTCGTACGAGTTCTATTTTGGAGCGAAGACCATTTCTGAGACCAGGATAAAGAACACGGAGGAATGTTTCTTCGAATGCTGTATCTTGAGGTTTGGCCGCGACCATGTCCACGAAGCGGCGCATGGCGAAGGAAGCGTTGGTTCGAATGGAGAGTTCCTCGGGGTCTTGGACATAGTAAAGCTGAGAATAGGATTTGAAAGTGTCAGAAAATGAAAAAGAATTATTAAGATGAACTGAACTGACCATGTTGTAGATCATCGGCAGCCATTCCCTGACGCCAAACTTAACGTATATCTCGTCGTTTAGTTTCGAAAAAGCAGCAAGCCGCCTGTCAAAATCAGGCTCTTCCATTCTCCTTGTGGAGAAGGAGTTGAGATCTGTTGCGATCTCCGCAACTGCAGCGAGAGATGGGTCAACTTTCGCAAACTGGTAAAACGCCTCACAGAGAGCATTTCGAGAGAGACGGGTTCGTAGTAGCTGAAACAAGGTTGAAATGAGGTTGTAATTATGGATGAAGAAGGTGCTTGTTGGATCTGAGAATTCAGGGACCAAGGGGTAGAGACTTTTCAAAATCACCAGAACGTCAATCTTAACCCGGTCCGGAATGACTTTGAGAGGCTTCCTGAGCATTGGTGAAAGGAGAGATACAAGTCGGGAGCTCTGTGATCCATTATCAACATAGGTCGCAAGCTGGGAAAGGACTCTGATTTGACGCTTGGCCAGCTCTTCCCTGATAGGACCAGTTCCTACAGGGTGTTCAACAAGAGAAGCCAGGTTCTCCAGAAGGTCGTCAACGTAAGGAGCAATGACCTTTGTTCTAATGAATCCATTCACGTCATTCTCCTCTAAAGCGAAAGCGAGTAACCTCTCGGCCACATCAAACACTTTGGAGACGACTGCAGGCTTGACATTGGTGGCAGTCAAGCAGAAGTAGACCTGCTTCAAGACAGTTTTTTGGTAGTTGACCAAGAATGGAACCATCTCTCTTCTCCAAGACCAAGTTGCGAAAAGCTCCAAGAGACCGGAAGGAGCTTGACTGTTTTCAACTGGTAGTGACGCGAGACGAGGGGTAATGAAGGCTTCGAAGACCTCTGGAAGGTAAGGGTCGAATTGGAAATCGACAGGACACCTGAAGAAATCTCCAAATCTCTTCAATCCAAGTTGACGAATTGTTCGAGTAGGGATGTTGCTGCCAAAAGCTTCGTCTTGTGCTTCATTTTCCTCGTCTTCGTCATTCGCTTCCGCAGAGTCCTCTGCATCTCCCTCCTTCACAGCTTTAGCTTCTTCCTCTGGTACATCATCTCCAGTAACAGCCATGCTGTCTAGTGCTTTAGTGAGTTGCTGCTGAGCACCTTTGAGGAGAGCCATGGTGACTTCCAACAGTTGAGGCCACCAAGGAAGCATTTTAGGACCAAGATGCTTGAGCACATCGCCTAACAGAGTGAGGAAACCGACTTGTTGTTTTCCTGGGATAAATAGAGACAGGTCGCCGCCAAACGGACTGAGCATCAGCTCCACCAGCGTTCCGAGTTCTTCGTCACGACATCCGGCTAAAGAAGAGAGGATTGCTTGCTTTTTTATTTGAGGAGCTCTGAAAGATGAAGAAGCGGTGGACCGTCCACGTTTCGTAATCATCAACCCATAGAGCATTCGAATCAGCAGCGGAACGAGTTCACTGCGATGACTTGGGTCGACTGTGTCTCCTCCAAGGTCAAACTTGGCGAGTTCATCTCTGAACCTCACGTCGTTGAGTAATGTGTAGAGGCGTTCTTCGTAAGGGCGTATGTGAGAGGACTTGTAGGTGAAGATGCAGTCCAGAGCCAACTTTTGGATCTTGGATTCTCCCTTGGATAAAAGATCCAGATAGGTATTGTGGAGTTCGATAGATTTGAAGAGAGCCTTTGGGTTTTTGAATTTAGAGAACAGATCCATGTAACTCCCGAGCTTGGAATGAAATTGCCGCATGGTCATTTTGTTTTTGGATCCTTCGTCTGGAGCTGCAAAGGCCAGGAAAAGAGGAACGATGTCTCTGCCATGCTTCTCTGCAATTCCTGGTTGGAGGCAGAGGGCTTGAAGCAATTCATGCTCATAGGTGAAGAGATCCAAACGTTCCACTGGCGGTAGCTCCTGCTGTGATGGTAGCGAATGTCAGCGGAAGTCCAAACGTCAGCAAGCTTGGAGTAAGGAATAACGCACTTTATTAGAATATCCTGCACCTTTCTTCTCAACTCCAAAGACCCGACTAGTGAGAAGCTGGACAATTCGACGATTAGGGTCCCTAAAAGTCTTTTCTTGGCTCTCCTGTACTTCCTCCATGAAAGACGCCTCCTCTACCTCCTCATGCAGATTCATAAACTTCGACTCGTCACCGGTGGTGGCATTCTCCAACTGGCCAAAGATAATACTCCAGACCAGTTCACCGTCTTCCGGGAGTTCAGCTAGTGCTTTCGCAGCTTCCTTCCACAGGGGTTGAAGTCGAACCTTGAACTGTGCAACGAGATGTCGAACACCAATTTCTTTTTCAAGAGCAGACTCTTCTGTTTGGATGGCTTGGCCAAGGCGAGATGCTTGAACGCCTTTTTCTCTGGCGGTCTGGACAGTAAGGGGGACGGCCTCGAGCTCTTTACACTTGATTATAATGTTAGACGAAGGAGCTGAGAGTTGAAAGAGACGAAGTGAAGATGATCGTAGCACAGAATCATGACTGATGATGAGATCTCCAAGCACCGGGAAGCGCTCTTCAAGGGGAGCAATGTCACTGTAAATGCAAAGGTCAAGCTCAGCATGTGAAGCAGAGGCGAGAAGACAGAACCTTACTTATTACCACAAATTTCTAGCACATCTGCAATACCCCTCATAACTCCTCTCGACACTTTCCATGTCGCCAGCCTATCCTTCAGGCCAGCGGCGACGATCGCACCAAACTCTGGTAAAGCGAGTCTTGAACATGCTGAGAGGATCTCCACGAGAGGCGATGTATTATTTTTCTCCAGAAATAAGGTGAGAATAATTGATAACGATTGAGTAGACCTCATCGAAGATCCGATTGTCGGTAGCAATTGAAGGACAGCGACCACACCTGCGAGGTCATCTTCACTGTACATGCCCAACCCCGCAAACCTCTCCAACCTTCCTTCAATAACTTCAGTGATACTTCGTTTCCCGGTTTCAGGCAGGACTTCGAAGAGTCCACCTTCGACGACAACTTCGAGCAGCTCCTGATCTCCGCCTTCCTGCGAGAAGTCGAGGTCTTTGACAAGACGCCCACCGACTTCTTTCCATCCTGCCCAATTTACACCACCCATCAATCCAAGAAGCTTCTTTTTCCCATCAATATCGAGAGAAAAGAAGGTCTGCTGGAGCACAGGGAGCGAGGGAAGAAGAATCGGTAGAGGGAGGAGAGGGAAAAGAGTTGCAAGGAGTTGAAGATAGGAGTGAAGAAATGTGGGGTATGTTCCACTAAGCGTAGAGAGAGACAATGTGATTTGGCGAAGAAGAGGGGCTACAATTTGATATTTGGTGATCAACTGCAGGGAGCTATTGAGATGGAACCACTTTGTTTACTCACCTGAAATTCCGCGTCCTCTTCGAACCATGCAACAAATGCTGAGTAATTCCACACTTTTTTCGGTTTTCACACCACCCTCCTTTACGTTGGCTATCAGTAGAGCGATAATAGGGTCCATCTCAGTAGAGGGAGGTGATGTGGAGGTGTGGTGAAGGAGAGCGGTGAGGATGTTGGACAAGATCGTTGATGGGAGGAGATCGAGGATTCGAGTAAACATCTGGGTGGATCTTGAGTGAACAGTTTTGTTCGGACCCTGAACGAAAGATATCAGTCTGATCAGCTCGAAACTCTTTGACAGACAAGTTGCGACGCTAGCGCACCTTCATTCCGTCGACAAAGATCATCCCAACACAGATTCCTTTCGCTTCATCCGCGTCACCAAGCGAGTTTTCTTTCATCAAAGATTTCGCCAAGATGTCAACGAGCCTCTCCATATCTTTGCCTCTCGCTCTTCGCAACATGCTGCCCCAAGTTTCCACTCCCAGCCTACCAACTTCCCCAACGACCAGATACGATTGCCAGACTTTCCAGCATTGTTTCAGTGCGTCATTTGACTCAACTAGAAGCGTTGAAAGAGGTCGGAGGATCGCCGAGAAGCATGGAAACAGGGAGGGGAGGTGCTGGACGTTGAGCGAGAGAGCGAGGAGAGGTTTGAGGAGGGTTGGGAAAAACGGCACCAGATGGGACAACAACGTTGTCGCAAGAGTTGGAAGCAGCCTGTAAAACAATAATTTGAGCAGAAATTCACCGTTACTGGAGTAAACAGAACTGACTGAAGCGCTCCTTCCACCGCTCCTTCAAGCTGACTTTCAAAGACCTCGACAAACAGACTGACGACTTGTTCAGTATTGAACACTAGCATCGGAACAGTCCCAACCAGCGGTGTCAGCCTTTTGATGAATGCTTGGAACGGCAGCGTCAGATTGAGCAGTGATAAATGGTCGATATGAAGTGCAACCGGAGAAGCTTCGTGTAAACCGACTGAGGACGAGGTTGAAGCATGGCTCGAAGGTGTCAACGGCGGTGGTTCGAACGATAAGACCTGTGGTACTAATGTGATATGCTTCGACTTCGACTTCGAAGCTTGGGATGTGAACTATAGGTTCAAAACGTATTGACGACTCAGCAGCTGGTTTCAGAAACAAATATTCAAATTTTTGGACAAACCTTGTGCCTCCTGGCAGCAGAATTTTTGGTAGGGGCAGGCATATTGTCCCTCCAATGCCTTGCCCTGGATCCTGATAGATAGCCTCCTTGGATAAATTTGGGTGTTGGGCAAAGTGGAGACTCGAATTCGCTGCACAAAATTTCTGACGGACGCAGTGGCGGAGACTTAAACAAAGTCGCAGGCCAACTTCGCTCTGGGACCAACTAGTGTAAGCTGGAAGACCCTTAATTTTGTTGCTCTAAATGATAGGAATGTATCGGTCTACGACGGTAAATGTGGTGTTCGTGGCGCTGTACGCTCGAGGTCATCTCACGGTGTCCTAAACTTTTACATGTAGAGGAAAAATGTAGCAGGGAAAATCAGGTGAAGTATGATTACTCAGTATTTCAAACAAGGAGCTACAATTGTTCATCGTTTTCGCCATTCCTTTGCTTACTTTTGTAAGCACGGCTGTTGCATCTTTCTACCCAACCTTTCGCATACCTAGTCCCAAAAGAGTTTCCTAAGATAAGGTGTATTGATGTTGTGTGCAAAAGAAGCAATGAGCAAGAAAAGTCCCATGCTATCGTCCTTTTGACAGTGCTTGAGATAAGCAGTGGAAGGAGCGTATTGACGACGCACCCAAATCTTTCTCTCCACAAAAGTGATCGAAATTAGCGAAATGCTCGCAATGCCTTGAAAGTCGAGGACTCCCTTAATAATCAGGCAGATCCATAACAGCTGCGCATTTACCACCTTCCACCCAAACAAGAAACCACACCTTTCTCATTAGCAGTTCATCCCATTCATTTCATCTTCTTCCTCGGTCGCACCTCTGACAGGTTCAACTCTAACCTTCTTAACTTTCCCTTGACCAGCCGGTGCCAGATCATCCGCCTTCCTCTTCCCAACGGTGCCGCCGCCGCCAGCCGACATCATCGCAGGCTGCTGTTTCTGCTGTTTCTGCTGTTTCGGTGCAGCCATTTTCTTGGTCGTTTTTAAGAGCTTGATTCGCATCGGGAGCAGCTCGCGTTGAGTTGCAGCCGATGCTATAGAGGGCTTGGGTGGGAGAGTTGGGTGAGCTGGTGGGAGCTGACGAAGTTGTGGTTTCCGCTGCTGTGGCGGAATAGATTTATGTGAATGTATTGGCCGTGGCTGTTGTCTCTGTAATTGCGTGTGTGGGGGTTGAGGCTGCTGTGGTTGAGTAGGAAGGAACTGGGGGAGTTGATTCCTTCGTATCGTAACTGATTTATTATGGCCGTTGAGTTTATTCAAGAAGTTGAGAGGTAGGATCGGTTCTAGCCATTTCGCTCTTGGGACGAACGATCCAGCAATGTTTGACGACTTGAGATGATCCAAGATCGACGTGAGTTCTGGGCACGAATCCTGGTGTACCACAACGGAAAAGAAAGATCGGCTCAGTGATTCGAGTGATGATAGCAGAGGAATCGAATAGGCTCACGAGAAGCAACATCGCTGAGCATCGTCGCAAACCAGTCCATTCCGCCAACTTGTACTCTGCGCCTTTCGGCAACTGAACGAGATAACATCCCTCGTTACTCCTCCCACTGTTCAGCACTAAATCAACACCATTCAGAGCAGCCAGCATCGGTGGGAAGTGGTCCACCAAAGCGGGGGGGTTCACATCCGTTCTACACACAAACACGACTTTCGGTTGCGATGATGGTAAGAACACAACAGGATTTGGATTTGCTTCTGGGCGGAGAGCGGTAGAGATTTTGGATTCGATGAGTTTGGTGATTTCGTTGATACCTACGACGAGGTGTTCTTCGATCGCCGGCATAGGAAGGTCATGTTTGGGTGGTGCTTGTTGTGCTTTTGACGATTCGCCAATTCCGCTAACGCTACCAAACTGCACACCATCAGAATCAGATTCTTTGTGCTTTTCTTCCATCACTTTGAGTTGTGCTTCTCGGTCTTGTTTATCCTCCTTCCTTCTTTTCCTCTGCCTCGCAGCGTGAGACAGCCTGCCTCTCGAGACATGGTATTCCGCCAGTCCTGAAGGCACCAGGAGTTCACCAAGAAGAGCAAGAACAGAATGCTGGAGATGGTTAGGTGTGTTCGGCCTATCAAAGAATTCCAAGGTGTCAGCTATCCAAAACACAGTCTCAAAATCCTAACCAACCCTGAACAAAAATTTACCACTTGATTTTATTAGGCCCTTCTAACAGCGTCTTGTAAACTACCTTATCACTCCCTTTGAACTCATCTTTGGCCTTCCCTTTACCCTTGGCGAAGGATCCTGGCGTACCTGGAGCAGTAGAAGGTTTGGAGACAGTGGAAGGAGACGCTTGAGCTTGAGCCCGAATTGAGTGGGCATGGACGTGCCTCTGAACCTGGGGGTGCTTTGGCTTGGGAGTAGAATGGTCCATCCTGGCTACCTCAGAAACGACTCAGTGCTCGTAAAAGAGTCTCAACTAGGTAGAAAATGAAACTATCAGAGCAACTCCCACTGGACCTGAGTAGAGCAATCCACAAATGCTGAACCCACCTCTAAAACTTAAAGGAGAGTTTCAACGAACGTACCGCAGCACAAGTGGGTCTACAGGGTCTCCCAATGGGTTTGGCGGTGTGGTGGCTCGTAGGCTGGAAACGCGCTGTGACGAAACTTCAAGAGGTGACCCTCAAACGACATCCGACACCACATTTCAGTCAGTTAACCTGGTTATTCAGAAGCTCAGACAAGAGAGATTGTAGCTTATTAGTACCCTGTCTCTTCGCTCTGGTTTCTGTAGCTCATTTTACTAGTAAAAATGCTGGACCTCGCTCACTCTGAGATTTTGGCTCATGCTAGTTAGTTCTCGTCCCATCTTCACTCCAGTTTGATTAGAGCGTACCTTGATCTTAGTACTGTTCTGAGCTCTGACCTTGATTTCCTGTGCTCTTTGGCATTTGTTCAGCTGCTCATCCCATACTTACACTGGGTTTCGCGTCCGTTGGGGCATTCTTCATCTCGACGCACGTCTTCTCCTTCCTGAAGGTCATTGGCCAAATTGTTTTCCCATGGACCTCTGGAAAATCTGTGAGTGAAACTTTTTAAATTATTTTGGACTAGAAATGGCTCTTCCAAGACCGGCAATTCATGCTACTTATCGATATCCTATTCAATAGGTAAAGTCCTTCGGGGCTGGTAAAGGTGCTTGGGCTCTCATCACCGGCCCGACTGGAGATATAGGAAAAGTCTACGCTGAACAGCTTTCAAAATCTGGCTACAACATCGTCCTCGTTGGCCGGAATGAGTTCAAGCTCAAGGAGGTTGCGAAATCGTTAGGTAAGAAATCGCAACTTCGATCGCCTACGCTGATAGCGTATGACAAACAGATACCTTCTTTCTTTGGATAATTCCGTAGAAGAGAACTACAAAGTCAAGACCGAGGTTGTTGTTCTTGACTTTGCAAGCGCCGACAAGGCAGCTGGATTGGCCAAGATCCAAAACTTGGCCTCAGTATTCAACATTAACATCTTGAGTGAGTAATTAAGCTTCCTTTACAGCCTTCTTGTTGTATTGCTAATCTCACTTGCCTGTCCTCCATTTTTGGTATAATTTACTTATTTATCTCGCTCAGTCAATAACGCCGGAGTTTCCCATAGCTTCCCAGTCGCATTCCATGAGACTTCCAAAGAAGAGCTAGAAAACATTCTTGAGGTTGTCAGTCATAGTTTTATTTTCTTTTTCACGATGACACCTAATTCGAAAGTTTTTGCTGACGCGTTCGGCATCCTCTCTCAGAATGTCCGATCAACTCTCCTCATCACGCAGCTTCTCATCCCAGGAATGATCTCCCGCAAAAAAGGACTCATCATTACTCTTGGGTCCTTTTCTTCCGTCGTCCCATCTGCACTACTCGCAACTTACGCTGGTTCGAAGGGCTTCTTGGATACTTGGTCACAGGCGCTCGCGACCGAGTTGAAGGAATTCGGAATTACTGTCGAGTTGGTTTCTCCATACTTTGTCGTAAGTCCTACTTGTCCTCAACCAGTTTCTTCACTCAATGACTCTTACTTTGTCCTCTCAGGTCTCCGCGATGTCGAAGATCAGAAAGCCATCCATGATGATTCCAACGCCGAAGGACTTCGTCAAGGCTTCTCTTTCCTCCATCGGGCTTCCCGGTGGAGCTCGTTATAGGCCATACAACTCGACTCCATACTGGAGTCATGCTCTGTTCGACTGGGTCTTGTCGACAAGTGGGCTCAAAGTCTTCGCTATGAACCAAGGTCTTGGTGCGTGTCTTCCGTTGTGATGTTCTTTTTATTGTGCAACAACAATTAACTTATTCTTTTTTTCTTTTTCTTTTTTGCAATAGCCATGCATAAGGATATCAGAAGACGTGCTTTGAAGAAGCAGGAGCGACTCGCTAAACAACAATAGATGCATAAGCGGATTACATATCGATCAAACCAACGTGAAGTGTGGTTGAGACTTTGATAAATGCAGGTTTTGATGCTTAATACCATTCCCCCCTTGCTTCAGAAGTAGCTAGTGAACACAAACTGCTGCATACTCATACGACATGGAACGTACAGGGCGACGCACGGAGGGTGCAGACATTAAACAACTGATTCACGGACTTGAAGTTATACATTTTGGGAGAAAAGAGGTTGTCAAGGTTGTGATTAAGTGGGTGTAACTTAAAGGGTTGGTAATCATTTGGTGACTAGATCGATGTGATGTCCAACCACGACGGTACCTTCTTCATCTTCGACCTCATCGTGATCAGCTGGAATGTCAGGTACAGTGATGATGACCAGAATCTGAGGGATGATCAATAAGGCGCAAAGGGCACAGTTGATGTACAGAGGAATGTGCTTGTCGCCAGTGTGCGAGTTAATACCATACGATATGGATTGCCCGATGGTTTCAAAGCATCTAAAGAGACCTCCAGCTCTACCGTTAGCCTGAATGATAATTTCATTTAGTGCGAAGGAATCGAAGGTCAGAAATAGAAGCAGCTTACCTTGACATCGGAAGCGAAACAGCCCAAAAGGAAATAAATATACAAACTAGTTACTTGGATGATTATATAGCTCAGCATCTCTTCCCGACACAAACTTGTGTAGGATGTCGTTGTTTCACGCTCTACATGCAAAATGTTTTAACTCACCTAGAATGAAAATTTGAAACAGAGATGATCTATAAATTCCCATCCACTTCGATTGAGGTTCAGCAGCAACATCAGCTGAGGGAATAACGTCAACTTCGATCTCGTCTTTGCTGGCCTTGTTGATGTTCTCAGAATCCATACTGTCTGAAAAGTCACAGGAAGTTTCAAAAGCAATGATGGTTGGAGAGCAAAAGAGACACTGACTTACTTTTCCTTTACCGCTTGCTGCTCAGCAAAAAAACAGGTTAACCGCTCGTTTGTTAGATGCCCCGTAGCACTTTCGACCTAAGAACTAAAAAAAAATAATAAAAAAGGTTGAAAAATTGCCAAAGGGACTATTTTCGTCTCTGTGCGAAGGAATGAAAACATTCAATCGAACGAGAAGTGACGCCAGGCGCAACAGAATATCGGTGCTTGCCCGGCCTGAACGCCTGAGGTGCCGAAGAAGAAGACAGCGATGATTGGTCTGTAATCTGGTATGGAACGGAAATGAAAGCGAATGGGATTCTGGAGGTTTTCTGTCATTGGAGTTGACTGATAAGCTCGAAGCTTCACGTAGCTTTGTTTACGTGACCGAGTAATGTCAATAGCAACTGGAGTATGTCGGTCTAGCAGCCGGCACATCTCTGTGCTTCGTTTGATCTTCCAGTTCTAGTACAAGCTTACAGTTAACTGATCAGTTTTTTAACGTTGAGTTTAAGCGCAAGCCAGAGCTCTGGTGAGATGAACTACCGCGCACTGGTGGACGTCAACTCGCGACCAGAGGCGAGCGACGAGATCAAAAGAGCTTGCAGACCAATTTTGATAGAGTCCTTTAAGAACTCAGCTGAGACAGCAAATGCATCTAATACCCTAAATCCATGTTTATGCTTCGTCGGCGATCTTGATGACGAGCTTTCCTGTAGAAACTCTACCAGTGAGATCTTCGTGAGCCTTTTTGAGACCTTCAGCGGAGAATGGGTATTCGTTGAAGATGTTAAGCTTCACAAAAGCAACACTTCGTCAGGTCTGATGAAGGAGTAACATTAAAGTGACGAAAACCTACTTTGACGACACCGTCTTTGAGCAGCTGGAACAGCTCATCGGTGTAGCTATGAAACTCCTCAGCAGTGGCAACGTAGTTGTTCAATGTGGGCCTGACCACTTTCCAATTTCCACCCGCGAGCTTCAGTGCCTGGAAAGCAGGAGCAGCACCGCTAGCGTTCCCGAACGTTACGAGAGTTCCTTTACGACGCAAGACCTTGAAATCAGACTCCCACGTGTCAAGACCAACCCCATCAAAGATGCCTTCAACACCATTGCCGTTGGTAAGTCTGAGAACCTCAGCTTCAAGGGCTGGAAGGTAGTCTGGTGCCCGCCCAACAATGACGTGAGACGCGCCTGCTGACTTAGCGAGGGCCGCTTTCTCTTCTGTCGAGGTGGTGCCGATTACATTGACGCCGAAGTGAGACGCAATCTGACAGAGGTTTAAGCCGACTAGATGATGAAAGAAAAAGTTGTATCAGCGAACAGCGGAGGATATTCAAGTTGGTACTGATGGCCGCTAACCTCCTCCAGCGGCAGCATGAACCAAGATCCAGTCGCCCTTTTTGACAGCATATGACTCCTTCAACATTGTTAGCGCAGTAAGACCTTGCACCATGATGCCAGCGGCAGTCTTGAAGGAGACACCTTCAGGTACCTTATCGACGTTCTTGAAGTTCGCGACCTGGTCTGTTTAATGATGAAAGAAGATCAGCTCACGAAAAAAGACGAGAAGACATAGATGAAAACTAACATTCAGAGTAAGATCCCCCAGTATAACCAGCGACTCTGTCGCCGACCTTGATGCTTGAGCCGGCTGGCATCTTTGAGGCTACAGCGACGACGGTACCAGCTGATTCCTGGCCCAAAGTGAATGGCAAGGCTGGTTTGTAGAGACCTTTTCGGAAGTAGGTCTGTGGGAAACAGAAAAGGACAGTTCAGTCTCAGGTGGAGGAGGTAGTGGTGCAATAAGGGAGCATTTCAAGGCATCCCTCTAGCTCTCCAATCAGGAAGCAGCAACAGAAAGCAACAACACTCACATCGATGAAGTTGACACCTGCATACGAGACCTGGTTATTGTTCAAACAGCGTCAGTAAGCGAAGAAGCAGTGAACCAATGGATTTTACTTTGATGAGGATCTCGTCGTCCTTCAAAGCAGGAACGGGCATCGTCTTTTCCTGAATTACTTCAGGTCCACCATGCTCCTCAATCAGGAGAGATCTGGTCTCCTTTGGATATGCTGAATAGGAGGACATGACTCGAGCGGTGAGATGAGCAGTCGCTGGGCGGTAGAGCCTGTCCCCGAGAAAAAAAAGTTCAGCGTTTCGAAATAGGGACTAAGAAAATAGAGAAATGAACCTGAGAAGGTTGAAAATGGTGAAAAGTGGTTCGAAAGGGTCCTTTCGGAAATTGTCGTTTGGTGGGAATAACTTGAGCCACACGCTTACTGCTTGATGGCGGTGGCGGCCAACTGGTTTGTCATCAGATGGAATTTCTCTCAGTTTTTCTAGTTGGTAAGGTTCTCGATATAGAAGCAGTGATATCTGTTACGCATCTCTCTGATACATAATCGCCTTCATTCAAACCAGCCAAAATCCAGCGTTTCAACTACGTTCCCTTCATCAGATCTTCTACAACTTACTCTTCTTCTCTGCCGCAACTTGTCCCATGCTGCCCAATATTAATCTTGTATCCGAAGCTAGTCTATCAGATGTGAAGCAGTACGGCGCAGGCAAGCCAGCGTTCCTGAGGATCGTTTTGTCGGAAGAAGGTGTCGAGGAGCCAGAGACGATGAGATCTGAGAGCGCTCTCGAGCATCCAAGAATACGTGGCATCCCTAAAGGCATAGAGTAAGTCAGAAAACACAAGGTGATGTCTTTCAGGTGTAAGGAAGAGGAGACTCACCGTGACCGTGGAAGGCGGCTTGGACATAGAGGCCTTTGAAGCTGGGGTGCTGGCCAACCCATGGGAGGAGATCGGAACTGTATCCCAACACACCAGTCCATACTTTATCTACATTGGATGTTTTGGACGACCAATTCTTGAATACCCGTGGCATGTAGTTGGTGAAGTATTCGACTGCCCCAGGCCTGTGAAGAGCGAATTCGGGCAAAAGCGACCATGCAAGTAAGTCATGGGCTCATCAGAAAAGTATTTGAGAACCCTTGACTAACATCAGAGTATCATCGTCCCATCTACCATACCACTCCCTCACAGTCCTCAAGAACCCGCTCTTTGCTCCTCCCAAGATGATCTCTCTCTTGCCTTCTTGTCTCGTGATCATGTAATCCATATCCCCTGTGCCCCAGTTGATGGCATAACTCGCGTTGAGCTCCCTCATTCTTTTCAAAGAGGGTGTTGATGGCGGTTGCGACGGTGGTAAGAGAAGAGATGACGCTGTGCCTCGGACGGGTACGATCTGATCTGCCATCGAAGGTAGCAAGTGGGACGTCCAACCGTTGGTAGCTAGAACCACCTTCGGAGAGGAAACTGTTCCTCGAGAAGTCTTGACGGTCCATCCCGAGCCACTGGAAGCTGGCGCAATCGAATCTACAGCCGTGTTGGTCTGAAGGTTGAACCAGCCTCCGGCAGTGAGTTTTGCCTTCTTGAGACAGACCTCAAGGATACCACATACGAGCTTGTACGGCCAGACGGAGCCGACAAGGTACGATGCACCCCAGATACCGCCCTTGACTCCGCTGAGCCGCTCGAGCTCTTCAGACTCCGTGATCTCTCGGACATTGGCCATGTCATCTGGAAAGTCGCGTTTTCGCTCGAGGTAGTTCTCACGAGCGGATTGGGCGCCTTCGGGTGTCATCTGAATGTCGTATGCCGTCGTGAGG
>MVAQ01000312.1:0-21376 GCA_014825775.1 Krasilnikovozyma curviuscula
AGATTTGAGACCACTCACCAGAACTTGGATACAACAGCTGGTTAATGACAATGTTGTGGGTATCAATCTCAAAGTTTGTCAATTCTTGAACCAAACGTTCGGTTTCGTACAGCGACAAGAACTCCGAGATGGCAACACAGACAAAAGTAGTTTTATCCTGGAAGTTGCAAGAAGAAGAGAGGAAATTAGGCCTGAGTTGACGTGATGAAGCGCCGTTTGACTGACTGGGTCTGTGAATTGCGCGTTGACTTCAGCGATAACTGCTCTCATGCTTTCCAACTTTGCAAACATGTCCTCAGTTTGTCCAGCTCCTCCACCACCCATCATGCTAGACATCTGAATCCCAAATCATCCATAACGAAAGTCAGCAACGGCGCTGACAACATAGTACAAACGGACGACAGGTGCAAACTGACCTGATTTATCATTCCACCGAATCTGCCACCAAGCTGAGAAATTTTTCCCAACGCCTTCTCTAGCACACTCGGAAAACTCAAGAACCTCAATGTATGACCCGTCGGAGCGGTGTCAAACACGATACAGCTGAACTCCATGGACTTGACGTGCTTCATGATCTCTGCAAAACCCATCGCTTCATCTACACCTGGGATGGCGAACGCGAGGTCTTGAAACATTGATGACATCGCTCCTCCTCCGTTAGAAGCATCGCCTGCAGGGGAAGAAGTAAGTAAGCCGATGAAACTGAGCGGCGCCTTATAGGTGCAAAAGGCTGGAAAGGGGACATACTGGCTTCAATCATTTCGTGTATAGATCCAGTTGGGTCGATTTCCATAGCGTAGAGATTGGTGAAGCCGTTCACTTTCGTGGCGTCCTAGAAGCAACCAGAACGAACCAGGACAGCGGTGGAAATGGCATCAGCAAACTGGTCTGCTTGATTGAAAGGTAAATGAAAAGCATTGACTTTGTTGAACTTTTGACCGAAAGCATCAGAGAGGTTGTGGGCTGGATCTGTCGACTAAAGAAACGAACAGTCGTGAAGAGTAAAAAGCAACAGGATCAACTCGGGACAGCTCGAACAATAACCGGGATGTTATTTGGACTTACAATGAGAAGTACTGATTCTCTACAAGAAGCTAATTGTACAGCTAGAGAGCAAGATGTAGTCGTTTTACCTACAAACGTTTCCACACCCACAAGTGATCCCACGTCAGTCATACAGCTGGCCCATCCTGATCAAGGGCTAAAGACTCACCAACACCACCCTTTCCACCTGTAGAGATACCAGAGGGTAGGAAAAGACAGGGATCAGCACAGTGGCTTTGAGAGTCCCATAACTTAACATGCGGAGTTGGTACATCGGCCACGGAACGTACCACAGAAGATCCATTTCAACGATGTTTGGTCCAGAATGTTTTGGAGCGTTGGCTCAAGGGCTCCTTCTACAACGGCTGTACTATCCATTTAGAGAAAGGCTGTTCAAGGTGATCGTGGTTAGAAAGACTCTCGAAGCTGCGAGCAGTGATGGGTCTGGAATTGAAACTTGCCTGATTTCTGCAATTTTCTGGGATTTCTCCTAGCTTTGTAACAGGTTGCTGCAACTTTTCTTACTGCTAACTATCAAACTGACTAAGTGTTGTAGTTATGTGTGTAATTGCAAGCTTCGTGAACAACTTGGATGTCGCGAACAGCTTGATTGGTCTTGTTTTCACTGATGGTCCAAAGATTGTTTGAAATCTGGAATAAAGTCTCAATCTAACATCTAACCAATGTAATTCCCATACCTAACGAATTCTTCGTCGGACTTCAACCTCTCCAGATCATCGTCCCTCAAACAAAGCGCAACCGTCACTTCACCATCCGGCTTCTTAGGCAAGAAGTAGATCAGGCTCTCCACAGGATCAAACAATGGTCTCCTCACTTCTACCGGTGTTCCCAATCCCAACCCAAAGTCTAAACTGTACACATCGATTTTCGCCCACGAACTCAGTGACATCCCCGATGAAGAATCGACCGGCGCGGTGAACGAGACCACATTCTTATCAGGAGCACGGTGAAGGAAGGTGGACAAAGCTTGAGTGTCGTATTTCAGAGTGCATATTTTAGGATCCACCACCTGGCGCATCTGCGCTGCGATGCTGCCTAGCGGTTGGTCGACGAGGGACTGTACAGAGAAGTGGCTGTAGGCCATATTCTGCATGAGACCAGGATAGTCAGGGGAGATATCGAGATACCGGCGAACGTCGACGGCCCGTGCAAACCATGATTCTTCGGTTGGTGAGAGGTGCTGGAGGCGCGCTCTGACTATGGATTGCCAGACGAAGGCGCACAGTGTGTCGTCGGTTGAGAAGTACGATCCGGAGGGAAGGGTGAAATATGCAGTAGCTTTTGACTTCAGAGCGGCAAGGGATAAAGCTGAGAATGAGATGTTGGCCCAAGTCGATTTTGACGGTCGCGATGAGTCTGTCGCCTCGGTGGATTTGGCGGCGGGTTTGGAGAGTTGATGCTCGATTTCAGGACCAGGTGTGTATGAGTCACCAAGTAATGGAATGATATTGCGCCTGTTGGTTGGGTTGCCATTGGCGATCTCCTCTTTAGTGAACTCTACTCCCGTACAAGCTTTACTTAGCAGTCGCATTAGCTCTCCTACAAAACCAGGCCTAGTCAGCAATAAGACTAGGAAGACCATCAAGCAGCGAAAAATCAATCATTCACCTTGCCCAGTCATGTCCATTGCGTTGTGTTGGCCGATGACGGAAAGTAACAGACCCCCTCTGACAAAGTTAGCCTGGCAAACGAATGCTGGCGTTGGCTCGGAGGCAGGTAGGTTAAAGGCCAGAGTTGGACGGGAGCAGAACAAGTTCTCGTCGAACATGCTGATTGGAAAATTGGATTTGGCCATCGTTTCGAAAGACGGAATGTTCTGATCTTTGGTGTAGTCTTTCACCGTCAGACGAGGAGCCTTGTCGAGCGGTACGATCTTGATGTCTCCTGAGACTTTCCCTTCAGGAGGGTTTTCAATTTTGACCTGGCCTGCTACCCAGGGGAAGCTCTTTGCCAGCCGTTCCAGACCAGTGACCAGCGTGTTCACCATAGTTGACCGCGTCGTTTCAGAGTCTTCTGCCACGGGGAAGCAGAAACAGATCTGGGTGTTGATGTTGTACATCCCGGGCTGGGATTCAAGCTCGTTCAAGTAGATGTCGTCCATGCTAGGGAGGGGAGGGGTTCGACGTGCTGTAACTTTGAAGACACGATCATACAGTCAGTCGCTAGTAATAGAATTGACTAGAAGAGAGAGAGCTCACTTGGATAAGGAGTTTACTTTCGATGGCCGGGAAATGTATATTCACAAGGGCTGAATGAAGTTATAGGGAAGCTTCAGAATTTGATGGTAATATGTGCATGACTGGGCTGCAAATGGACTCGGATCCTTGTCAAAGGCCATGCGGCACCAAAAGTCAAAGCTGCTCTCTACCGTGATTTTGGTAGGAATTCTAACTGAAACTGGCTGATTACTGTCTAGTATTGTGTTCTATAGCTCTACTTTGAATTGTAGTTATGATTATCTTAGTCCTCGTTTCCCTGGGCTGCGATCTCTGGTATGGATTTCCTCCCGTCGGATGAACGCCACCATCGCCCAAGCTCTCTGCAATGGAATCCTCATTAAGATCATCAGAGAAGACGTCTCATGTTCCAAGACTTCAGCCTGAGCCTGCTAGTCCTCGTCGTTTCCAAGCTCTTCCGCACTCCCTTGATTCTCATCATCTACGAGGACGTCTCGATTCGTGACATATGGAACTTCTTGCAAATCTTTCGATGGCCGATGGTTTTGCAAAATGTCATACCCTTGAGATTCAGAATAGACTTCTGCCTCAAGTCGTCGAAGTAATTAGAGGCACGACCGAGCCTATCGACGTGGTTTACCGTCACGCGTAACTAATCAATCTTTCTTTTGTTGTCTCTTACCCTCGAATGGCTGCTTCTTCAAATCCTCTTCATCTCAAAATTAACATGTTACCTCAAAGTGCCCCCCATTGATGTACTGGACTTTCTTGGTTTTCTATCTTTCTCATCGGTTCATCTACTTTAACTCGTAAAGGACAAAGTTGCGCTGGTTCTTTTCCAGGCATTGCTTTCTCGTTCTGCATTAATGACTATTCAATTATCCATTTCATTCCCATCGACACCACTGTATAGTGTGTGCTGAGATGGAAGACCATGAGATTTCTAGACGTTCAGCAACTGAAAGATTGAAAACTGATTCAATTTCTTGCGAGATGCTCCTGTCTTTAGCTTTGAATCACCCGAAACCTGTACCAACTGCTGTTTCCCTTACAACTTTGCGTCCTCATCGCGCTTTTGTTTACATTTGCAGACGGTTAAATCTCGAACGCGGGGTTCAAATCTTCGGCATGCGCCCTGCCGTTTCTCCTCCCAACAACGTTTCTCAAATCTTGATTTTTTGCTGGCAGCCTCTCGTACGAGATTTCTTGACAGCCAACTGCATCCTGTAGATGTTCCCAACCGTCGCTCGCTCCTTCTCTTCCTCTGTCTTCAAACGATCCACCGTCAGTCCTGCTTCGCACCGGGCGTCTTCCACTGCGATTCCCTCCGTCTTCGAATTTTTTTTTTCACTGGCTGAAACCCCTCGTTACCTTTTTTTTTCGCCGTGATGCAGATGGTTGCCAACAAGCACATTTTCAAGCCAGAACATGTCGGCTCCTTCCTCAGACCAGAGTCAGTCAAGGCTGCCCGTCAAGCCAACCTCGAGGGAAAGATCACTGCTGCTGAGCTCCGTAAGGTCGAGGACGAGGCCATCAAGGCTCTCGTTGCTGAGCAAGAGAAGAACGGCTTGAAGGGTGTCTCTGACGGTGAATTCAGGTCAGATTCTCCCTTCTCTTGCTCCTGGAGAAAGACTGTACCCTGACTTTGGCGCTTTGTTCCGCAAATGATTTTTCTTCGTCTGGCAGACGTGAATATTTCCACTTGGACTTCTTGAAGGAAGTCGGTGGTGTCACCGTTACCAAGAACAAGCTCGTCGGTGAGAAGGCGTTAGTACTTGATTTCAACCTTTCGTCGTCTGAGCAGCCAGTTGACTAACTATCCGATGAAAACTGTTTTGCGCTTTACAGTGAGGCCGCCCCACCACAGCTCACTGTCACTGGCAAGCTCACCCACGTGAAGCCAATCCAGGTTGATGACTACAAGTTCGTCAAGGAGTGTCTCTCCTGCAAGGAATCCACCGTCAAGGTTGCCATCCCATCCCCAACCATGTAAGTTACGCACGCCGAACTCTCTACCTGCTCATAGGAACTGACTCTCTTTATTTTCAGGGTCCACTTCCGTGGTGGAAGAGCTGCCATTGACATTACCTCCTACCCAAACATCGATGACTTCTTCGAAGACTTGGCCAAGGTCTACCAGGCTGAGATCAAGGCCCTCGCTGATGCCGGATGTACCTTCATTCAGCTCGACGACACCAACTTGGCAGTAAGTCTTGCCATTTATTTTTCCTCCCTGGACTGGATGCTCATTTTCAGCTTCGTTGCAGTACTTGTGTTCTGATGAGATGAGACAAGGTGCCATCGAGAGAGGCGAAGACATCAATGCTCTTCCAAAGCAATATGCTGCCCTCATCAATGAGTCCCTCAAGAACAAGCCAGAGAACATGACTGTTGCTATCCACTTGTGCCGGTAAGCTTTGTTTGCCTCTTCGCCACCCCCGGTGACTTTTTGATGTAGACTTCTATTGCTCGTGATCTCTAGTGGTAACTTCAGATCTCGTCACTTCGCTGCCGGTGGTTACGAGCCAGTTGCTGAAGGTATGCCCATGCTTTCTTTTTGGGTTTTACCTCTTTGATCTTGGAACTGATTTTGTCCTTCAAAGTCCTTCTCAAGGAGCTTAACGTCGACCAGTACCTCCTCGAGTACGACGACTCCCGATCTGGAGGATTCGAGCCCCTTAGATTCTTGCCACCAGGAAAGACCGTTACTCTCGGTCTCATCTCCTCCAAGACTGGTGTTTTGGAGAAGAAGGAAGACATCATTGCTAGAATCAGAGAGGCTGCCACTTTCGCTCCTTTGGAACAATTGTCGCTTGGTCCTCAGTGTGGTATGTTTCATATCTCAAGTTCAAGTTCATTAAATAATGGTCATAGCCTAACTGTGACCCGTTTGCAATTGTAGGCTTCGCTTCAACCGTTCACGGTAACGAGTTGACCGAGGAACAACAATGGGCTAAGATCCAACTCTGTAACGAGATCGTTGAGGAGGTGAGTCGATCCTGTTTCTTTTCTCATTTTTCTTTCTTACCTAATCATTTTGATTTCAGGTCTGGGGAAAGCAAGCTTAAAAAGCTTCTGAGGTCGTCTTCAACAGGCACGACACTTTGTAGGGGATGGTATCAAACAAAGTCTCCTATCAACACACAAACATAAAATCAAGGATGATTGAACTATGATATCCAGTATTCTCAGCATATCTCACTGGTAGTGATGGTGTGTTCCAGGTGCTGTAAGCAAAGAACCCAGTTCAACAATGGGTTGTTCATTCTCTTTCTTGAAAGTTTTTCTGGAAACGATAGGAGGTCTTCTTTTCTTTCTTCTAGAATCGAAGATTGTTTGGTTGTATCAGTAGTAGAAAGGCCGTTGTAGTAGGCCAGCAGTCTATTTTGGGTTTTGACTAGCGATGAAAACAACTTTTTAGCGCAATGGAGCCTTGCGTTGCAAGAGGTTCGTCGAAGAGATCTCATTACATGTTCAGCTTTAGTCACTGAGCGTGAGGTTGAAATGAAATCGTCATCGAAAAATAAATTGCAGAGCTGCTTGGACGCGACGCAGCGCGACTTTGCAGGTTTTCTTCTGCCATCCAACAACGACCGTTTTAATTTTCCAAATGGCTTCTGAGTGAGCAGAATACTTCTATATCTATGTGGGGCTACTTTCCTATTATACTTACTTAACCATCTGCTTTTGATATTCAGACTTCCACCTGCTCCAGCTTCAGCTGTCGAGGAACCAGCCGACGATAAATCCAGCCTACAATCTCTGACAGACAAGGGCAAGAAGGCTTTTGCTCTTAAGAGATATGAAGAAGCATGTGATCTGTACTCTAGTGCTCTTGAATTGAGGTAAGGAACCCCGGTGCCTTGCCGTTTACTTGGATTTTCTGGTAGAGGATTGACATGCTGATTTCTCCGACTTACTCTGACTTCGACCTCCTTTGGATCGATTCTAGTGACAAGGTATACGGTCAGAATGCTACAGAGTCAGCAGACTTGTTTCTGAAATACGGTCAAGCTCTGCTCGAACACGCCATTACAACCTCGCACGCGTTGGGTCAGCAGGAAGCTGCGAACGGTGGTGGACAAGAAGGGAGTGACGAAGCTGAAGCTGCTCGTAAGTGGTTTTTATTCCTCCTGATTCTGTGTTCTGACCAAATGTACGCTTCCTGCCTAGTGAAAATCGCAACGTCCACCGCCTCGAATATCAAAAACCACTTCGTCTTTGGGGATGAAGGTGACGAAGAAGGTGAAGAAGCCTCTGCCGAAGAGCCATCAACATCGACCTCAGCAGCAGCTGGTGAAGGTTCCGAAGCCGTTGCTGTGCCAACGACGACCACGGTGGAGGAGTCGACCCCAAACGGCGAGGCAGAGATCGAAGAGGCGCCAGAGGACGACTTCAATGCGGCCTGGGAGGTACTGGATGTTGCTCGTTCGTTGTACTCTAAACTGGCTGCTGCTGCTTCCGCTCCTGTTGATGAACTCAGAGCAAAGTACAAGGAATCCGACGCGCTGCTCATGCTTGGAGATGTCAGCTTGGAAACCGGTCAGTTTCCCCTCATCTCTAGTATGCTCGCTCATGTTCCTGATTCTTGCCTTTCGTATCCCACAGAGAACTTTCCTCAAGCCGTCAAAGACTATGCTAGCTGCCTCGCTCTCAAATCGACCATGCATCCCAAATCCTCCCGACACATTTCAGAGATCCACTACAAGCTCGGAATCGCGCACGAGTTCTCGCCCATTGAAAACTCGCGGGCGTCCGCGTTGGAGCACGTCGAAGCTGCCGTCGAAAGTGTCAAGCTGAGGGTCGAAGAGCTCAAGAGTGGGGTCAGTGGGTTTAAGTTGGCGCCGACGGGCTCAGAGGACGGTAGCAAGGGTAAAGGTAAAGGCGTTGCTGAGGATACTTATGACCCTGAGTTTGTCATTGACTCAGTCGAGAAGATGAGCGAGGAACTGAGAGCTTCAGAATTGAAAGAGCTCAATGAGTTCTTGATTGACATCGAGCTGAAGGTACGGGGCAGATCTCATCACACCCTTTCGCCCTCCGTTAATGGTCTCGCATTGAATTGATTTTTTTGATTGATAAATGTCCAGGTCGAAGAACTCCGACAGGCTCCAGAATCAGCAACCGGACTCGTCGAGGGTTTAATTCCCACAGGCTCCAGCTCGTTAAGTTCCACTGCGACGCTCCCATCCACGGCGCCTGTCAACGATCTGACGAGTATGGTCAAGAAGAAAGCTCCAGCTGAAAAGAGGAAGGTCGAAGAGGTTGCTGAGGTTAAGTCTGAGAATGGAAGCAAGAAGGCCAAAGTTGAAGATGCATAGAGCGACCGTTTCGGAGCTAGGTCTTGCTATAATTGCGGTTTGCTTATACTCCCTTCGATCTCCAGTTGTATCTTGGAAACCAGCAAGAAATGATGGGAAGTGGTTGGTCTTTGTTGTTAACTGAACTGGAGTAAATGCACCTCCGCCGCTCATTTGCAAATGGGTTTGGCGCATGTGGCGCCTGCACTCAAATTTCTGAAAGCAACCTCCTCCCTTGTTCCCTTTAGACTCGATTCAACACAGCAGCCTAGCCCAACTCAACAAACTTGCGGTTTCTCCCCCTTGTACACCTGTATCCAGCCCTTGCAGCTCTCTCGTCTGACCAGGACGAACGAGGCTCTGTTGACTGGGATACAAAGCACAAAGCGAACCCAACTCACCGCCGACCAAAACGTCGAACTCACGGATAGCGCATTTTTCATGGATGAGGAGGATGAGAATAGCCTAATCACCGGCGATGGACCCTCTGTCGTCGGTGGGACCAGCACGGGCGCAGGCACCATCGAAGGGGCAAAGGTTGGGAACACCTTCCTGGGCGAGGACGACTCGCTGTTTGGGAATCATCCAATCTTTATGGACGCTGAGGCTGCCAACAAGCTCTTCGGAATTGGGAATGAGGAAGAGGATGTTCTGATGGAGGACTTTGATGGCAAACTTGTCTTCTGTGCGTCCATTTTCTCATTCAAATTTTGCGTTTCCTGCGCCCTGCGATTTCTTTTCTGGCGGGTCTAGCGGCATCGAGCAGCGAAATAGCATACGCACAAATCGCTTGTTCTCAGGGCGAGGACATTGGTCCAGACTATTTGGGACAGATTGGAAGCTCAGTGTGTGGTTTTGGATACTATTGTTTGCTACTATCGTTCGGCCTGGTGTTGTCGTTACTCGTTTCATCTACCGTGGCGCGATTCAAAATTTGATGGATGTCTTTGACAGCTCTGAACTAACTCTGCTGTTCCCTTGGTCTGCCCTTTTCTGATGGTTTTGTAGCCCACGCATATCTAGATGGTACTCAATCCAACGAAGACGACGAGTTTGAGTTTGCATCTACTTCAAATGGGGATTCGGATGGGGAGAGAGGAGCTGAAATCTTTGAGGATCTGTGGGACGATGAGGACCTGTGGGACGAGAGTGAGAGGTATTACGAGGATGATGATGACTTCGATGGAGACACGACGGATTCTCTACCGGACGACGAAGATCTGTCTCTCCCAATCGCACCATTCCCTCTCCCAACGGTCTCATCTGTCGGCTCAATTCCAGCTCCAGCTTCACCTCTCCATTCGCGTCGGAGCATAGCTGACCTTGTAGACTCAACTGGAGGAGAAACATCTTCGTCGTCCTCCAACGGAGGTAGCAAAGACAGTCTAGACTGTTCGGGCGACATCACCCTTACCAACACAAATATCAATGCTTCCACTTCAACAAAACACTCACGTATAAATCCAAAAGCACCTTCCGCACTCCCGTTAATGGGTTCCTTCCAACCTTTCCCATCAGATGCCAAGTTAGGAGTCGTCAGGGCTGTCATCATTGACGGGTCGAGACGAAGTGGCGACACCCCCAGTCCATTCACCCGTCGCAAAGCTCGAACGGGCGGTAAGGACAGTAATAAATCCCAACAAGTGACACGTGCAGCAGCCCGAAGATCAAAACAGAATGCCCACTCTCGCCATCAACATTCCAACATGACCTACCCGTTGGACCGAGACGAATCGCCTTCTTCGCCTGACATTGCACCCGCCGCCATCAGCCTGGAGGACGTCCTCGACTTTTCTGAACATGATCCGCATACGTTCATGCTTGGTGGAGGAAACAATGACGATGACGATGACGACGATGGTCACTTGCACCCGTCGCACGGTGGATCCGAGAACCTGAAGAACCTTGAACGATGGGACAGAGTCAACATCTCAACTTTCTATCGCATGCGACGCAATGGCGGCTCTCAGAACCTCAGCTCGCCGTCTTTCTTGACTCATTGGACGGGAAATGGTGAAGCTCACTTGTCACCGGCTGCCGCTGCTGCCGTCGGTGGTACCTCTGCTGGTGGATCCACAACGACGACGTTCTTGGTCTCACCTGTGCTTAGACCTCAAGAGACACCCAACCGACTGTCAAAGAAGTCGAAGAGAAAGGAGAAAAAGATGATGTCGTCGTCGGTAGTCAAGAACGAGAAGAGGTATGGCCATGGTTCGAGGGGCGGTAGTCACGGTAGCATTGGCATGGGCAGCCCAGAGAGGAACGGATCACCAGCAGCTCGAAGTCGTAGGAGTAACTCTTCCGGGGCCACTCCAGCGTCCTCTAACTTGCTCAGTTCCACCGGTGCTATCCCAGCCTTGACGCTGTAGCGGTGCGCCGTTGCCAACCCCATCTCTACTACCGTTGTACTCTTCATTGGTCTCCCAACTTGTCATCAGTATTCTCATCCACGTAACCACCAATTTGCATCATTTCCCCCTTGTCGTCAATGTATCCATCCGTCCATCGTTCGTTGTCTCCGTGCTTCCCTTCTTGGTCTATACTTGGGTCTTTGTGAGAAACCTTCAGCATCTGGTGAGTTTCAAGCATGTCACTACTATTCTGTTTTATTGACCCTGACCAATGTAAATCTACCAACTTGCGCGTTGTCCTTCCCCAGTCTAGCCCTCTTGACATTCTTAATCGCGTTTGATTGCCTTGAACTTCCCCCTCCCTCCACTTCCACCTCCTCACACCTACCTTACCCTACACCAATCGCATTTTGTCCAATACCATCACAAATTGAACGACCTTTACTCCTCTTGTGCTTTCCTACCGATTTTATCGACTTTGTAAAGACCTGATTACAGACCAAAAACCGCCTGTGTAAGGGGGAATTTTTTCCTATTATTTAACGTAACATAAAAAATTCCATGTTTTTTACATCGTAAATGAATTTGTTCTCCATCTCATTTCAGTCCTCAAGCAAAATCAAAGGGAAACGTCAGTTCGCAAGCCGACGCCGGGGACGCAAGCAGCAAAAAAATAATTTCCTAAACTCTTCAAACGTCTATCTTCTTTCATTATCTCAAAACTCATTAAGCCTGTTCAATTTCACTACCAAATCACAGCGAATTACATGTCAACGGAATCCACACCAACACCCCACCTTCCTACCTCAGCGACACCTCCTGAGGAATGTTTGACTTGTCGATTGATAGGCGGTGGGACCATGACGGGTGTAGGAGCGTACTCAGTATATGAAGCAGCGAGACAAGGTGCCTTTGGAAATCAGTTTAGTAGCAAGACTGCTCCGAAACCAAGAGGTGGACCGTTGGGAACGAGGATAATGGGTCTCACCGGAGTGGGTGGGTGCTCTGCTCTTTTCCTTTCCCAGTTCGGTTTATTGAGAGCTGATCTTCTAAACTGGTATCTGGTTTTCTTGGTCATAGGTCTGTTGGTTGTTGGAGCTCTGAGGTTAAGTGGTGCGAAATTACCTACGAGTTTGTCGTCGCCAGAAAGTAAATTGGTGCAACGCTAGAAAGTATGACAGAAACACTTTCTCGCATCTTCACAAGGACAGGTTGAAAGCGGAAATGATATATGTGACATGCATTAGGGTATAAAGAGGCAATCAAATCTCTGTATACAAGTCGAGGTAGTAACACATTCTTCAATTTTACAATTCTAAGTCGGACAAACAGATCCTCAGTGGAGTATCTGAAGGACCTTGTGAACGATGGAGATGATGCTAGTGATATGCTGGGGTAGTGGTGGGGTGGAGAAGATACGAAGATTCTGATGCCGAGATTTACTGAATGTCATTCAAGCCCGAGAGACGTTTCATTAGCTGCCAGGTGGTGAATGAGATACTAGTTGACAAATAAAAAGTGTTCAAGATGAGTTTCGTTCTTGTCTTTGAGGCGCACACAGCGTCAACAGCGTTGCAACTCACCTCGTCATCGGCACAATCTTGATGAACCCAATTCCAAGACCGACGTAGAATCCCTTCAGCCCACTCGCCTTGTAAATCGAAATGACAGTCTCTCTCCAGCCAACCATACCCCTCGGCCGCTTCACGCCTCCGACCTGGATCCTCCTCCTCACGACCTCAAAAGGGTAACTCGCCGTTTGACTGACCAGACCGGCAGCAGCCCCACACACTAGATCGACTTTTGTTCGGTTCTTTTGTACCATTTCTGTCGGTAAGAGATTCTTCAATCGGTTGAAAGTCAGGAATGAGACGCCAGCGTAAGGTACCATTCCAACAACGGTAATCGTGAACCCTCGATAGAATGGCGCAAATGGAAGTTTCATGGTTTGAGATATCGCTGATTGTGGTAATGACGGTGGTATTTGGGTAAGGTTGGACGCTGGTGAAGTCGCGAGGGTGGGTTTGAGGGGAGCGTCCGCTTCGTGGTATATCTGTTTTATAATCTGAGGCAGGGTTGTCCGTTCAGATGATTTGGTTTGAAATGCTAGCCGTACTCTGATGAGTTCTAGTGGATAGGTGAAGAAGACGGAAGCCACGCCTGATATGGAGCCTGCAGCGAATAGCAGTGGAGCGGTTTCCTGAGCTTTTGAAGGCATCAGAAACTGGTTAAAACGGAACTACAGTCAGAACATATTGTCACAAGAAGCTGTGTAACTAGTTTTGATGACTCACATTGTGCACTCTGTCGTACAGCATGAATTTTATTCCAGCGTAGGGAAACACTCGTAACAACGTTGCGGAATGCCCTTGAAACAGCCCTCTTACTCCATCTGTGATCCATATTCGATTGATTGCTAGACCAAGACCACGAAAGGTACCTTTACGACACCAAGAACTGAGCGTCAGCTTCTATATGCCTCAGCAAAAGTTGCATGTGAAGAGGCTCTGCATTACCTGAATACTGCTTGAAGTCTGTATTTGACGTCTGGAAAAGTATCTTCACTCGATCTAAAGGAGCAACAGCTGTCTTGGCCTACATGATACCACCAGAGGATAAGTCAGGTTCGAGTTCTCATATGAAAATTGGCCAGATTATCAAGCACGGCCGGTTGAGGTGGTGCCACTTACAGCACATCCTGCTATTCCACCAGCTAGCCCACTCCTCACAGCTAACATAGCAACAAGCAGTCAGAGTAGTCAGAAATTCTAGCTAGCATGTGTAAGGATAGCGATCGAAGGGAATCATTACTCACCATAGTCCAGTGACCGCTTGTCCTTCCTCGCCCTCTGCTTTGATCGTTCTAGCCAGGATCCCTCCTCCTCTTTACCAGACGGCCATTTGTGAGAAGTCCCAACTTCTGCAGATACAGCGCTCGCTGACATTCAATTCTAAAACAAAATAACTCAGAAACAGTCGACGTTGGCGTCCAAAGTTTTTCCTGTCCGATTCGCAACGCCGGTGGGATGGCACAATAGACAAAATATTGAGGTGAATGTATAAGCTGGGTCTTGACATTGCGATATATGATCCAAACAAGCTTGCCTCTCAAAAGTCGAAAGAAAAAAAAATGCGTGCATATACAGAGTCAAAACAAATCCGCGTAAAGGAGATCATCGGCCTGGGTTCCCATCATCCCTTCTCTGCCTCTTTTCTTTCTCAGACGCATCACTTATTGACGGTACGGAGCTGGACTCTGCCTCACCACCGCTTGCTAGCGATCGTCCAGAGTTCATTGCCGCAAACAGCGTTTGTTGGACAACTAATAAGATGCCGAAACGAAAATAATGTATGAGTCACCATAACTAATCGTGAAAGTAGAGAGTAAAATCATAGATCCAACTTACCTTCCTCTAATTCAGCGTCTCTGTTAATTCCGTCCTCCTCAGACTTCGCCATAATCTCACCGAACTTCACCAACATCTCCTGCGTCTGGTCCTCACTCAAGTGCTCAGCGACCATAGCTGACAGCCCACCAGCTGATAGTACTCCAGCTACCTGTTGATCCTCATCCATATCTTGGTCTTCATCCTCTACACCTGCACCACCTTCGGCTTCGTCCTCGTCATCTTGACTCATTTCGTCCTCAGGTAGGTTGAACGGCGCTGATGGATCTGATGAAACTGAGTGGAGATATAATGCGATCTCAGGGAAATCCGATGCCAGGGATTGCGCGGCCTGTAGTATGAAGCAAGCAAAGTCGATCCGTTGGTATGGCTTGACTGGATTTAAAAGGCGACTCATAGATGACTGGAACTCACTGTCTGCTGATCATCGCCAGTACTCACAACATTGACGTCAGCTCCATTTGCAACTAAATACTGAGCGACTTCTAAGCTTTCGACAGTGAACAGCGGTGTTTCGCCGTCCTCGTCCTTGACGTTGACATCTCCACCTTTGGAGACGAGGTATTCGAGGACATCCATATGAGCATAAGAAGCTGCTGCATGCCTGATGAACGAATACACATTATCAGCTACTATCAATGAGGTCGAAGAGGGTATGCATTTGAGAAACAAACATTGGCGTGTAGGTGTTGGGGTCTGGTACGTTTGGTGACATGCCTACAAATCCCAAACTCCGTCAATAACTACTCAGGGCTATAATGTATCACCCTGCGCTCACCTTCAACTTCGATCAAATGCTGAAATCAAAGTGACCACCACGAAAGGTCAGGAAACGCGTTGGCTCGAGGAATTTGTCTACAAAACAGCTCTTACCTTGACTCTGTCGAGGTCTCCGTCACTAGCTGCTATCCATATGTTTGCTGTTCCTCTGGCCATGATGTCGAAGCTGAAATTTATTGTTTTGGACGGTGTTGTCGAACTTAAACGTTTCCCTCCAAATTTCTCCTCCTGCGCCCTCGAGCTTGCCAGCGCCACCAGTCCACTTTAGTTTTGATGGCAGGATCCAACAATAAACATTATTCTTTTGGAAGAAGAAGTGCTACAATAATTGCTCTTCTAGATAATATGGCGTGTGATTTGTTGAATTGAGAAAAGACATAGTAATTCTAGTTGTTTGGAGTACTAAGTAGGACTAGCAGCTACAGTCTATGAAGGTAATCCAGGCGTGAAATGCATGGCGCTCAACGAAAAAATCTCAACCGTCGGGCGCCTAGATGACAAGATCTCCTTCTTCCTCGCCATCTTCACCAACAAAGAGATTCCAGGTACCAGCACCGACGATGCAGCCGGCGATTGGAGCCACGACGGGTACCCACCAGTAGTGGTTCCGAGCAGTAAAGACGACCGAACCGTAGATGAAGTAGGTAAAGATTCTTGGACTGAGATCTCTGGCAGCATTGATGGCATAACCTAAGAAAGTGACGAAGGAAGGTCATGTTTAGCAAGCCAAATCTTCACCGGACGGACCACAGTGGTTACCATCGGGAACTCACCGGTCTGCCAGCCAAACGCACTACCGATACAGATCATTAGGATGAAGACCGCAAAATGGGCACTTCCTTTCACAGCCAAGCTCCTCTTGGACGAAATGGCGCTGATTCCGACCATCAGCACCCACGCGGCAGTGAACTCGGAGAGAAAGGCGCTTGAGATGGAGGTGAGGTGAGGAGCTGGGTACTAGTAATAGGATAACAAGGAAATGTTTTACTTCAATTCACTATGTTTGGTTCTGAAGATGAACTACAGCTCACTGTAGCGAAGATTCCAGCAGTCTTCAAAGTTCTGTTGTTGTGTCCACCTTCAAACCACTCGATACCGTCTCTGTAATTAACATAAACAGCAGCAGCTCCAAGAAACCCTCCCAGCATCTGAGCACCAACATATTTTGGAACCTAGAAGAAAGAGACACGTCGCGTGCTTTAGTCGCCAGTACAGACTAAGCGGCGCAATCTGAGAACGATGCGGGAACTGCAACACACTTTTGCCCAAGGGAACTTTCCAAAAACTGCAAGGGTGATGGTCACAGCAGGGTTGATAGCCGAACCAGTGACTGGCCCAGCAAGATAGGACCCAAGGAAGACTGCTCCAGCCCCTGTTCGACAAATGACATCACTTTGGTCAACACCTTGACAGACATACAGGGATTATAGACTGGAACCTACAAGCAAGGTTGATACCTAACCAGGATCCGTTTGCATTCGATGATAAAACAGACTGGGCGACGACACCACTTTTGAAACGCAAATGGCACAGAGGGTAAGCTTCCAGCCTGTTATACGAAGATAAAGCCTACCCAGCGCCAGAACCGCTTATTCATGTTATAGAAACAGAGGGGGGATCAACTTACTCTCCAATCAGCACAAGGAAGAACGTTGCGATGAACTCAGCCAAAGGTTCCTGGTAGTATCTCCTCAGTTTCAGAAGACCTCGCTGTCGCTTGCTAGGTCTACGACGTGTCGAAAGCAGAGGCTGGGATTCTTGATCTGGCATTTCTGTTTCTGATACTACTGGGTATGAGGTAAACCGAAACCAAGGAGGGTCGTCGTTAGATGGCTAAAAAAAGAGGGGGATTTGCAACAATGACATATGGAACGCCGTGTTGGGTCCAAATCTCTCTTAACCTGATTCTTTTAGGCACACTTTCATGATTACATGTGGGAAATGAGATATGGTATAGGCCAATAGCAATAGCAAGGATACCCCAAAGGACTTAAAAAAATGGACCAAAAATAGCAAGATATTGAGATCCACTCAAGGTTAACTTGTTCCGCTTCGACCCCCGACAACGTTTCAAGGACTTAGCAGATAGATCGGCGTGGAACATTGTCATTAGATTGTAAGCAAGGTGAGCATTCTTATGCAATCGAATCTTGGGCATTGAGATGCTTGCTTATCTGCCGGTTTTGGAACCGATAGAGTCGTTCCTTCAAGATTTGTTTTACCGGTGCTTTACCTGGGAGAGGAGAAAATATTTGTGTAGCCACTCAGCCATATCATCCGTTGAAGCTTTCAGAGGTACCTTGAGGGTAGTTCGTTTACTCTGATCGTCGCCAATTCTAACACCCGCCAAACGTAATCCCTCAAAGTTTTCGACTGAAGCATATCTCACACCAGGCTGGAACAAGCCATCCTAACCCAGAATTCAACCTCCTACTGTCTAGAATGGATTCTAGTTCGATCACCAGCTTCTTTCCTACCCTCACTGGCTCTGCCCCACCGTATGCCTCTGGATTCTCTTCCTCGGCTTCTGGAGCTGCTTCGAGTGCCTACCCAGTTCCCACAAGCGGTAATGGCCTTCCTGTTCCAGGTAATGATGGAGGAATAGTAGCCAATCGACACCCGGTGGTGAGTCAATTCAGCCCCGAGCTCACCGCATTTCGCTTAGGCTAAGCTGGAACGCTGCATGGACAGCTCTACTTCTTCCTCGGCCTCATCATAGTGACGGGTGCTTCTCTGATGAATGCTCTCGGTCTCAATGTCACCAAACTCAGTCACATCCATGCCCTGTCGGAAACGGTCAAGCGGCCGGATTACCTCAGGCCGCTCTGGTTATTAGGAATGACGTTGTATATCATTTCTCAAGCATTTGGGTCAACACTAGCTTTGAACTACTTGAGATCAGAGTTTGTTGCTCCCTTAGGTAGCACAAGTCTCATCTTCAACGTGCTGTTTGCGTCGTGGTTGGTGGGAGTGCAGGTCACTAGAGCAGACTACTATGGGACTGGTCTTATAATTTTGGGTGTTATCCTGATATTGGTGTTCGCATCGATCAACTCTGGTCTATCTACTTCAATTTCGGTCAGTCCTTTCACTGCACTGGGATTTCTCTCCGCTAACGCGCCTTCAATCTTCAGCTGGAACGCCTTTACAGTTTATGGGGAAGAGGAGGATTTCTGACGTACTTTTTCATTCAAGTTGCTCTTTTGGCAGTTGCCTGGAACTGTGTCTACTCGATTTCAACGATATCATCAATCAGATCTTCAACATCGACCCTTCCTGGCTCGCCAACACCCCCACCTGCAGATGCCAAGTTCAGGGCGAAAATCAGCTATTGGCATAAGAAGACAATTGGAATTCTAACTCATCGGCTGGACAAGTTGACAGAGGCACTGAGTGACGAGAGGCTGAGTTGGATCGAGGGTGTCGGTTGGGCTTGTCTAGGTGGTCTATTAGCTGGTGGATCACTCGTGTTCGCGAAGGCTTGTGTCAAGTTGGCATTCAACCCTGAGGGAGGACAAGTAAGTTGATTAACGGTTGCGTGGAAAGGTTTCTTGCTGACAAGACGTTTGGCTCAGTTTGCGCATCCAACATCCATCCTCACTGTCGTCCTTCTCGTCATCACTTCTATACTTCAAATGGTTGCTCTCAACAGAGGTCTCAAAGCATTTGACTCCACACTGGTCGTCCCGTACTTTTATGCTCTGTACACTGTGAGTAGTTCTGACGATCTTTTTACCAATCGATCCGCAATCCTGATTTTTTGCTTTCACAGAGCATGGGCTTCATCAACTCGATGATCTTTCTCAACGAAGTCGCCGCTTACTCTTCATGGATTTTGTTTCTCATCTTTTTGTCTATCTGTGTCCTCCTTAGTGGGGTCGTCCTGCTGTCAACCAAGAAGCCCGATCCACTGGAACAAAAGGAGACCGATGAAGATGACATGATTGAAGGCGAACTTGGAGAAGATGGAGATGACGACATACCACCGAACTCAGCGACGCCGTTATCTAAAGGACACCAAAAGTCCGGGTCAGCACCAGGAATGGTGAGACGGAAATCGAAGTCCAACTCAATATCAGGCAATGAAGAACAAGAGTCACTAGTCGCCTCTAATGCGGAGGCTGAAGATGGAAAAGGTGGTGATTCCAATGATGGGTACAGTGGGTTTGAGACGGGTAACACAATGGAGAGGAGGGAAAGTGAAGTGATGTGGGAGGTTGGAAGCGACGAAAGCGAAGACGAAAGCGATGCACTGGTCAGCGTGCCAAAAAAGGCGCCTAGTATACGGTCGGAAGTGAACGTTTGGAGAGAAGATGATGAAGAGAGGTAGCTTTAGATGGGCGACTGTACTTGTAGGATTAGTTCACCGACATTGTTGCGATACCCAAAGTATTTCTGGTCGCGCTAGAGCAAACTCAGTTGGAATTTTAGGAGTGCTCGATACAACTCTAATTCCTATCCCAAAGAACCCTCCTTCCATGTTGTTGGAAACAAGGATATGTTTTTCCTGATTTTTTTCTTGCGTTTGCACAATGTTTTCGTCGCTGTGTTGTCGGCGTAACAACTCCGCCTTTGACAGCCAATAACCATTCACAAGGTCGTCAAGACTCTATAGGGCAATATAATTGACTCATATTCAGCCCAGTGGTGAAGAAGAACTCGTGTTTAGGCTGTGTTAGGCCTTCTTACAAGGGTCAGAATGGATTCTGGTAAACGAACCAACGATCAGGAACTCGAACCGACCAAAAAAAGGTCGAGAGTTGGTGATGAGGATAACCAGCTGGTATCGTCGAGTACAGGGGGTGGACTGGGTTCAGAGTTAGGTGGATCAGCCAGGGGTGAGCTGGTGGAAAAAGACAGCCTCGCTGCCCTCTCGAAAGCAGCAGCTCTGCATCTGCTTGAAAGCCAACCCTCGAACAACGGAAACGTGAATGCTGCAATAGCAGGTGGGAATACTACGGGAGCTGGTGTGAGCGCCGGGTGAGCTTCATTTATTGCTGACTTGGCAGATTTTTTTTCGTCGAAACACGTCCTGACCTCGCGGCTTTTTCCCACCTCTGATGTTTCTATGCGTAGTCACAGCAACAATTACAGACCGGGTAGTGTTGGAAATGGGGTGGAATTGTCTGGCCAAATTGAAGCTGCAGGAGGATACCCCCATTGGGCTGCAAATGCTGCTGTCAAATTTCCCGTGAGTTTATTTTTTTCTCCCGTTTATGGTCCCGATCCTGTCAATCCTGACATTTCTTCGTCTTCGTAATTACACTGGAAAAGGATGGAGCAGCAGATGTATCTCAGAGCTATATGACACATGCACCCTTAGCAACAGCTCACATCAACAGCCGCCCTTCGTCCGGCTCGCCGTACCACTTCATGGCTTCGAACAGCATTACACCATCTCACCTCCCCCATCTACCAACACATCAACCTTACACTGCAGGATACCCTTTACCAGCTTATACTCCCCACGTTCAATCGCATACCCTCGGCCATCCACATAACGCCTCGTCCGGCCCTTCCTCTTTAGCCAATGATACCCCACCGCCAGCACCTGAAGTGAGGAAGAAGCGAGCATACAAGTGCAGAGGTATTCATGCTTGTTTAACGTGCAAGGCTCGTAAAGTCAAAGTATGTCCCCGTTTGCTTCGTCCTGGTTTACCAACGCCGCTGACAAAGTTCCCAATGTTTTTCTTGTCTTTTTCTTCTCATTATCCAAATCCTGCCATGTCTAACCACAACAGTGTGACCAACAAATGCCAGCATGTGGCAAATGCGTTAAATCCAACCGAAAGTGAGTTCAATGATAAATTGAATGACGCGAAAACCAGTTGCGCTGGCGCTAACCTGACCCGACATTGCGCTCCTTCAAAGCTGTGTTTACGACTTGTCACTTCGACGAGAGGCCCTTCCACACGTCAAAGCAAAGTATGCCACTTTCCATTTTGTTTCTCTTGCGTCAATTCCCGCTCTTAACATTCTGTTTGTTCCTTCAGACTTGCGCTCGAAGCATCAAAACCTCAAAAATCGAAAGCTCCCAAGGCGAAGAAGGCGCCATCTCCTGTTGTTGAGGCCACGGTGGATACTGATGTCAAAGAGGAAGAACAGGAAGCAGAGTCGTCATCCGTCTCGCTAGCACCACAACAGCCGTCATTCCAACCTCAACAACACCACCAACCTCAGCAGTGGTCACAGCCGGTCTGGCCGCATTTTTCGAACACTGGAAGTTTCCACAACGGGTCCCCGTTCCCACCCCCTCCTTCCTCCCAGGCACTTCAACAACAATACCAAGGCTACCC
>MVAQ01000313.1:0-21187 GCA_014825775.1 Krasilnikovozyma curviuscula
GTCCCAGCCCCTCCTCCAAAGAGATCCAAGCCCTCTTCCTCGAAACCACCGTCATCGAAACCGGCACCACCGCCGAAGTCAAAATCCAAACCTCCTTCGTCAAGGAAACCGCTCCCTAAAAAACATTCTATGGAGGTGTACAATGAGGAGAGTAGATCAGATGAGGAGGTGGTCGAGGTAGCACCAAAGAAGCGCACGAAAAATGTCAAGAGGAAAGATCCTGACAGCTCCGACGACGAAGAAGAAGGAAGCCCAGCACCAGCATCGAGCAGCAGACTTAAGAGAAAGAAGAATTCTTCTTCATCTTCCTCCGCAGCCGCAACTAAGAGGTCTGTGCCGGCTTCCATCTCAGAGGAAGAGGAAGGCGGTGAGGAGGCTGAGGGTTGGGTCAAGGACGAGGATTTAAGCAGCTTGATTGACGCGGACGAGGACGATAATGCCGCAAAGAAAAAGAAGAAGAGGAAAACTGAAGATAAGGACAGTGCGAAAGCGAAAAGTGGGAAACCCACAGCAGGGAAGAAGTCACGTCAGGTCAGTGCTTTCCCGCTTTCTGTTCCTTGCAGGATCAGATGGATTAAAATAGGTTGTAATACTTGCCAGCAGAGCACGGAGAACCCTCCTCCAGATGGCCCAGGAACGGAGTCGCAAAGGAAAAAGATTGCGAACCTGAAGCAGTGTTTGTGGCATTGTGGGAAGCGTCCAAGGGACTGGGATAAGGAGTTCGATGGATTTGTTAACAATGTGTGTTTTCTTCTTTGTCTCTTCACTTCAAAGAAGCGTCTGGTTGGATGTGATGGTTTACTGACAAGACTTCAATCGCTCTGGTCTGGTTTACCACGATAACCACGATAGGCTGCGAAACAAATAGACCATTTGTACGTTTCCCACTCATTTTCTTTTCAAATCTATGCTCATCGTCTAATCAATTTTTTTTCCCATTTCTCTGATGCTCCTTTGCGCAATAGACATCACATGCTGATATCCATTGGCTTCCAAGCGCCATACACAATCGCTCGAGCTAAAGCTTTCAAAACACAGAAGGATGACGAGGATGATATGAAGATGATGCAGGAGGAAGCAGAGAAGTGGACAAGGGATGTACCGAGGCGCTCGCAGCTGAAGAAGAAGACAGTGGAGGAGAGTGAGGAGGAGGAGACCCCTAGGAAAGCTGGGGCCAAGAAAGTCCGTTGTCGCTTTTAAATTACCTCCCTTGCACTTTCTCTGACAACATGCTTTTTAATTTGTTCCAGAACAAGAATCTCTTTGCTTTCTTGGGTGATCAAGACGATGATGATAATGATTAAACCTCGGCATTCGAGTTTTTCACTTCTCCCACTGACTCTAGAACCCACGATTTTTTAATCATCAATCATTACTTTTTGGTTATGAATCTTGTGTTGTTCTCGTGAAAGGGAACCATTTTCGACAGTATTTAATTAATCCCTTGTCACGTACGTTCCGACTGGCGATTTCCCTTGAAAAGGCTCCGGCCAACCATCTCTTCTTCATGAACGCTTTTTCTCTGACGAGTCTGTGGTGTGGGTGCTGGGTTGAGTCGTTCTACCGGTCTGTGTAAGTGAGCATAGTGAAATCCATTCAAAATGGCTCCTCCCAAGAGTCAACAGGACTACCTCCACCCACGAAGTCACACCTCCATTAATTGAACAAAACCCAAGAGCCTGAGCAGCCATCATCTTTGTCTTTGAAGCAGCAAGAATGCCAGATATTATCTTCCCTGAAAACACTTTCGTACTGGTCACTGGGGGTGAGTGTCTATTTGTTTAGAAACGAGCGGGTCGCAGGACCTAATTCTTCGTCAATTTATATTTTGACAGGAAACGGACATGTTGCAGGTGAGACCTAAACCCAAGGTTTCTTCTTCTTCTCATACGTTCAATGCTGAACCGTAATTGTAATTCTAAATTTTAGGCCATGTCATCGACCAGCTTCTCTCTCTCCCATCACCACCCAAGGTTCGAGCAACAGTCCGTACTTCTTCTTCAGCGACTGCACTGGAGCAACATTGGTCTCTGTACTCAACCAGCGGAATGTTTGAAGTAGTGGTGGTCGCTGACATCTGTGCTGAAGGAGCGTTTGATGAAGTGGTTAAAGGTATCACCCACGTCGCGTAAGTGTCAATTCAATCTTTATTTATTTATTTTCATCAAATATTTCATGTGGTTGACCCGCTTGCAAATTCAATTTCCACAGCCACATCGCTTCACCACTCGTCGTGGGCGCAAGTAACGTAGAAAGAGACGTCTTGACACCAGCCATCCAAGGAACCCTCAGCATCCTCACATCAGCACTGACGTCGACTTCTGTGATATCCGTCGTTGTAACCAGCTCATTTGCTAGTGTATTCGATGCAAAGAAGGGATGGAGAGAGGGGTATGTTTACGATACTGTAAGTTTATTCCGCTCGCGCAAAGGTACTTTGTTAAATCAGTCTACTGCGGTCTGATACACAACTCTTTTCTGGAACCCACAGAAAGACTGGAACCCTACGACTTTGGAAGAAGCTGCTTCTCCGGACCTGGACATCGCGTCGTTTGGTCTTTGGGGTGGATTTGCTACATACTGCGCTAGCAAGAAGCTGGCTGAGAAAGCTGCTTGGGTGCGTCTATTTCCTCTTGTCAGATTTAGTTTTGCACTGAATTATTAACCATGCTTGTAATCAGGATTTCATGTCTACCAATTCGCCTTCCTTCACACTCTCGACCATCCTCCCAACCTACATTGCAGGCTCCTCCATTCTCCCGCTCGACCCGTCAAATCCACAAAGCAAGCTGAGCTTCTCTCAAGGTTTGATTTGGAAGACGGCGACTGAGAAAGACGGGTTGATCCCATGTGACTGGCCTGGTTGGGTCGCTGTTCAAGATGTCGCTCGAGCCCATTTGTTAGCAATGAGCAAGAGTCAGAATGATGACGTGAGAGGAAAGAGGTGGATTGTTAGTAGTGGTATTTACACGTACCAGAATGTTAGTGTCATCAATCAGGCTTTGGTAGACAAAAGGATGTTACTAAAGGGTTTGCGCTTTCACTGGCTCCAGATTGCTGATATCGTTTGTAGGAACTTCCCAAAATTAACTCCTGCCGTAGGTGAACAAACTGTAAGCCTTTTCGTTGATGTTCAAATCTGTATGGCTCGTCGAGCTGATCAGTGATGACCCACAGCTCGAATGCTACACGGTCGACACCAAGCCAACGCTTGAGGTCCTTGGACTGCGAAAATACATCAGCCTGGAAGAGATGGTGGTCGATACTGTGAGGCAGATTGATGAAGCCAGTGTGTTGTGATTTAGGTTGAGTGATGCCGGGGATTGGTTGTGGAGACAGCCGATTATGCAGTCAGCTGCTGTTTGACATTCGTTCTGGATGGATCTTTCCTCTTTGTTTTCTTTGTTTTCTTTTGTTTTTCGCTTTTCTCGGCGAGTTCGGGAAGGTAGTCCACGGAAAACAGGTTGTAGAGACACAACTCTTGCTCACAAATCAACGCCACCATTGAACCTCGACCGACCGACCGAACTAAATAGATCAAAACCCCGGCTTGACTACTCGCCGACACAGATGATATCTAGAAAAGCTCCAGATAGCATCCGTGGATCTGTCATGTTGTTTTCAATCACAAAATGCATAAATACGTGGGACTGGCTGTTCTTCTAGCTCTCTACTGTTCTTTCCAATCTTCACCTCGACTACCACATTCTTACTTTCTCAGAGGAACTCAAATGACTTCTCAATCAGTGTACCTTGTTACTGTAAGTTGATCACTCCTCCCACTGGTAAAGGTCGATTACGAGCTTTTGTTTACCGCGTCTACATCTTTCAGGGCTCCACTCGAGGGATCGGTCTCGAGTTGGTCAGACAGCTTCTGTCCTCCGACGCATCAAACTACATTATTGCAACTGGCAGAAATCTATCTGCTTCTGCTGAACTGCAAGCGCTGGTTCAGGCAAACAAGGGGCGGGTTTCTGAGGTAGTCTTGGACGTTGCTGACGAGGCTAGCATCTCCGTGAGCGTTCTTTTAACGGAGTGTATTTGATCTTTGGACCGAAATGTTACCATTTCAGGCTGCCGCCAAAGAAATCGGCGAGATAGATGCTGTCAAGAAGTTCGGTATCGGCTACTTGCTCTTGAACGCTGGGGTCGGCATTGGTGCCTTCTGTGACACACCACTTTCAGAGTAAGCTTCATCTCATCCCATAATGACTCCCGTCTATCAGGTTCCTCACCTCTGTGTTCTCGTATTCTATAGACCAAGCTCCAATTTTGTCGACAACTTCAAAATCAACACTCTTGGCCCTATTTTGACCACCCAAGCCCTTATGCCATACATGAGAAACGGGAAAGAGAAGTCCATTTGGCTTGTTAGTTCTACAATGGGTTCCATCGGAGGACCTTCTAAGGAATGGACTGCGATGACTCCCTACGGCGCGTCGAAGGTTCGTTTCGATCTTCTTGATCCTGATCTGATAGCACTACTGACTAGAAACGGACTCGGCTGTTTTGAAAGGCTGCTGCCAACTTCATCTTCACTAGGCTTCATGCTGAGATTCACAAAGATGGCTTTCAGATTGGAATTTTGTCACCAGGCGCGCTTCCGTTAACAAACGTCTCTTTTTATCAGCTCTTTTGCTGAAATTGTCTCTTTCCTCATCTTATCAAACTTCAGGCTACGTCGATACTGACTTCACTAAGAATGCTCCTGCTCAGGGGAAGATCACCGTTCAACAGTCTGGCACCGCAGTATTGAAGCTTGTTCATGAGACCAAGCTTGAAGACAGCGGCAAGTTCTGGGATTGTACAGGAAAGGAAGTCCCTTGGTAAATGTAATCAACTCAGAATGTCCTTCGCAGACTGTGGGGGGAAAAGTAGATAGCAACATTTGGTGTGATGGTGATCTAATGCGACCTGAAGGATCGATCAGAAAGGCTAAAAGTTGACACTACCATGAATCATATTATATGCTTATTTTATTTAATTTCCTATCTTATGGCGGTGTCTTAGTACCTTCGCCGGTAACAATCCCTGGCGAAGTAGTACCTCGCGCTTTCACCTGGACCGGTGCGCTATTTTTGTTCCTATTTTTTACTACTACTCGCCCAGTTTTTTTTTCCTATTAAAACGAGCTCTCTTGAAATATCGAAGCGCCCGCTGTAAGGGACCGTCTAAGTCGAGTGTTATTTCGTGAAAAATTGGCCGCGCTGATTGGTTCCCTCGATTCGCAAGGGCAGCGATTCTGCCTGGTGAGGTCGACTCTTTTTGCCTCTCGCCAGTCAAACCAGTCTTTCTGCTCCAAAGATGGCTTCCAGATTCCTCTCCTCGTCCCTCCTCAGGTCAAGGGTAGCCCGTCCTGTCAGTATCCATTTCTTCTGGAGGAGGACGCAATGCCTGCCTGTTGCTTTCGATTTTCCCGTTCGATGCGATCTGACGCTTTTCTTGCCTCACTTTCTCGCAATCTTCGACCACCCTTGCATCAAATCAACTGTTTTGGTGATACTGTGTTCTCTCTGGTCATGTTGGTCCAATTTGAATCTCGAAATACGATTGGGAATGGGATTTTTTCCCGCTGGATGGAATTTTGACCTGTTCGAAATACTGAAACCGTTGCTCTCACCTATCGATCTTGTTTTAATACTGGCCCCATCACTTCATGCCTACTCATCAAACACTTTCGTCCTCTGGCCGTGTCCTGCTTTGATTGGATCACCCGGGCTGTTTTTCTCAACCTGGCAACAAATGGAATTCCTGCCTGTCCATTGGCTCACCATCGATTTCAACAAACCCGCTGCTCTCACAACGACGTCCACTGTATACTCTGAATGCTGCTGGTGCCATGGAACATCTACACTTTCTTCCGCAACGAAATCCCATCTTTTCGTGAACGCATCACGATTTGACAATCGCTGTTCTGCTACACCTTTTCGCCCTTCGACCTTACTCCTTCGCTTTCAAATTATTAAAAACCAATAGTCTGCCTTCAGAGCCCTTGCTACTCAAGTCAAGGTTCCACAGACTGAGATCTCTATCCTCTCCTCTGGTTTGACTGTCGCTACCGTAAGCCGTGAAAAATCTATCCTGGCTAGGACTTCGACCGTGCCATTGAGAGACCCTCTTGCTGACTGAAATGTTCTGTCCTATCTATCAATGATCTCAAACACCTTCAGGAATTTCAACCTAACGCTCACACTTCTACCGTCGGAATTTTCATCGATGCGGGATCCAGGGGTGACGGTGAGTTGACCAGCGGTGTTGCTCACTTTGGTGAACACTTGGTATGTCCCATTATAATTCTGTCTCTACTCTGCTAAGTAATATTCTAATTTTTTGAAATCTGTTTCTCGTTTACTAACAGGCCTTCAAGGGAACCTCCAAGCGAACCCAAGCCTCCCTTGAAAAGGAAGTTGAAGACATTGGTGCCCACTTGAACGCCTACACCTCTCGAGAACAGACTGTCTACTACGCAAAAACGCTCCAGAAAGACGTACCCCAGGCCGTTGAGCTCATCTCTGATATCCTTGGAAACTCAACTTACGAGAAGAGCGCTGTTGACAGAGAAAGAGGTGTGATCCTCAGAGAGGAGGAGGAAGTCTACAAGCAGGTTGAGGAGGTTGTCTTCGACCACTTGCATGCTACTGCTTTCCAAGGTATGTTGAAACACTGATTTCTTGCAGAGTCTTCGTCTACATTGCTCACCCGTTCTTTTTGTTTTTCACGCTCAGGCCAAGATCTCGGACGTACCATCCTCGGACCAAAGAGAATCATCAACAAAATCACTGCTGACGACATCAAAGACTACAACGCCAAGAACTTTACCGCTGACAAGATGGTCCTAGTCGGTGCTGGAGCTGTTGAGCACTCTGAGTTGGTCAAGCTCGCAGAGCAGCACTTTGCCAGCTTCCCATCGTCTGCCAACCCTCTCAAAAGAGGTACTCAGGTCAAGAAGACTGAGTTCACCGGATCAGAGGTCAGGATTAGAGACGATGAGATGTCGACTTTGAACGTCGCCATCGCCGTCGAGGGTGTCGCTTGGAACTCACCTGATTACTACACCATGGTAGGTCCCTATCCACATCCTCTCTTCCTCCTCTTCTTCCGCCTTCCGATACTAATGGTGGGTTTGTGTGTCTTTTTTTTTCTTCTAGAACGTCATGCAAGCCATCATGGGTAACTGGGACCGATCTCTTGGTTCAGCTGACCTGTTGTCGTCGAGATTCTCCACCATTGTCTCGTCCAACAACCTCGCCAACAGCTTCATGTCATTCTCCACTTCGTACTCTGACACCGGTCTCTGGGGTATCTACATGGTGACTGAAAACGTACGTCACATCTTCTTTTCTTCTTTTTGCGCTGGTTGTTCCATATGCTGACTTTGATCCTTTCTTTTCTTCTTCATCGAAGCTCACTAACGTCGATGATCTCGTCCACTTCGCCCTCCGTGAATGGGCCCGACTCTCAATGGCGCCCCGTGAAGCCGAAGTTGCTCGCGCCAAGGCTCAGCTTAAGGCGTCCATGCTGTTGGGTCTCGACGGAACTACTGCCGTTGCTGAGGACATTGGAAGACAAATCTTGAACGTTGGCGCCAGGAAAACTGCTTGGGAGATTGAGGCTGCTATCGATGCCGTTACCGTCGCGGACGTCCAGAGATGCGCTAGGAAGTACTTGTGGGACGGTAAGTCCCCCCTTTACTTTACTTGTATTTAGACTTAGCAGACTGCTCGACTAACAACTTGGTCCTTTTCTTCATTTGCAGCTGATATTGCTCTTGCCGCCGTAGGAAAGACCGACGGTCTCCTCCCATACCTGCTCATTAGAAACGACATGTCCAGTACGTCCTTTCTTCAAACGCTTCTTCTTTCGTTTCAAAGATGCTTCGTGGACTGACCCTTACTTGGACTGATCTCACAGGCATGGCTTACTAAACAGTTTTTGTTACGAGAGGGGAAGACAGGAAGGGAGGGCAGCCTTCGCAAAACACACACTTACATACAATCTAAACACAAAAGACTCCAAGATGGTAATGTAGCACTCCTTTTTGTTACAGGACCTTCTATAGAATTCTGTTTACTTTTCCCTCCGCTGTACGAGAAAGAAACGCTGGCGATGAACCTTAGTTGAGCTGACACCGTGCTGGAAGATACATTTTGAACGCATAAGACCTGCTTGAACTCTTTGATTGTATTTGTTGGGAGTCTCAAGACAGCTGCGCGTCAAAATCCTCTTTAAATGGTGGAAAAACTCGTCGGTGGGGAAAAAGGTACCCAAACTCCTTTCTGTGATCCCTCCGAAAGGATTCACCCAGACGATACCTTGCAACAGAAACGAAGGAAAACGTTCAGACCATGTCTCTGCTCCGTCGCAAGCCTCTCCTCGGCCTGCCCAAACGAACTCTGCCCACCCTCTCATCAACCCGTCTCGCCTCTACATCCTCACACCACGCCCACGATGCTCACGGACACCACGACCACCACCATGACGACCATCACCATGGGCCCGATGGCGATGCTATTGCCCCTAGGGGATGGAAGTTCGGTGAACGAGTATGTCTTTTCTTCCTTTTTTCTGAGTGAAGGCCCATCGCGTGGGGAAATGCTGATGTGCAGTTTTTGGAATGGGTAGCCGCTGCCGAAGGGACAGAAGAGAGTTAGAGAAGGGTGGGAAAGACCTTATTGTGAGTTCTGCCCCAATAGCCTCTCTTTCATGTCTAAAACGAAGGGAAACGCTCAATCCGTTTGTTTCTACCGCTGATCCCTTTCCCGTTCTCCATTTACGTTACAATCTCTCCCTCTCTCCCTGAACTTGTCATGGTGATGGAAATTTCATAGTCTGGATGATCATTTTCGGCGGTGGGTACTTGTTGACTGCACATTACTACAAGCCTGATCGAACGTACGTTCCTCGTCCACCCTTTCCTCTCTTCTACCACCAAACGCGACTCCGCTTCCCACCCGTCCCAACCTCTAACTGAACCTAATCTTATACTACTATTTGCCAGTATTCAAACTTGGGCGAAAGAAGAAGCGTACCGCCGAATGGAAGCTCGAGGAGACTTGCCGACGTACGACGCGATTCCAATGTGGCCTCCTATCAAGAAGAGCGAGGGGTTGGACGGCAGAGGTGGAGAGTACAAGGAGCTGAAGTACTAAGCTTGGGGTGAATATTCAAGGCTCATCGAGATAGAGAATGAACGAAGAGTGTGGTCTTATGGTAGGATCATGTTGGGGTGGATACCTGATGGATATCGTTTTGGTCATCAGACGTGTGTCTAGATTGCGAGCTTGTTCCTTTTATTAGAGATATCTTGTCTCTGTGCGTTACTTTCGTAAACAAAAGGCACCCTATTAGTCAATCACTGCTGACGGCGATTCAACGCCACAAGAATATCAAAATGTAAGGTCGTTGATTTGCTGCTAATTTGTCATACCGTCGACCAGAACGAACACCCTTACCTCTTCTTGCCCTATAAGACAAGCAGGAGGACGTCTGGTGTATGAAAATCTCTTCCTTCAGAATATCACTAGCCTCTTTCACAGCAGCTTCGATTGTCGTCGTCGCTGCCTTGGTTCTCGTCACTATTCGACCCTTCAGCAACAGAATCTCATCTCTCCTCACAAGCAGGCCAATAACGCCTATTAACATAGCTGCCATGGTTAACAATGCCCGCTTACAATCCTCGGAGTCTTCCCCTCACTCAATTCCAACGTCCTTCCTGCCCGCAAACGAGAACCTGACCCCTAAGGAGATCAGAGAGTTCGACCGTCTCGGTCTACGCATGGAGGGCTTCCACGGCTACTTCAGACAGTCGTTCAGGAGCATCTACGATCTCGCGGACGGGGGGTTTGAGAGGCGTGGCTTGAGCCTGAATGCGTTTCTCCGCGAGGCGGAGGAGTTTAGCCATCATTTAGAGTTCCATCATAGTATTGAAGAACAGGTGAGGACCCCCTTCGTCCCTTTTCACTGTCTGTGGTGCGTGTGGTGGTGGTGGTAGAGTTGGAGAGAGCGAAATGGATGTGTGGTTGCTTCATCTTTCGCTGTGGACTGACGCTTCAAAATTTATCTCCGTCTCCGTCGTCCTTTCTCCACTCAGCACATGTTCCCAATTCTCTCTCGTAAGATGAAGGCAGAGTTTGGAGACAACCGTACGCCCTTTCCCTCTCTCAACCCAATCCATGTCGGCGCGCCGAACTAACATCTTCATGCTGGCCTCAACGCTCAAAAGATCCAGCAGCACACCGCGAAATCCACGCCGGTCTAGACGCATACATGCTCCTTATAAACAAGTACAAAAAAGATAACACGTCCTACAAACCCAGCGAGCTGAGAGCATGTATGAAGAGCTTCGAAGAGGTGCTATTTAGGCATTTGGATGAGGAGGTGAGGGATTTGATGGGAGACAGTATGCGGAAATACGTGAGTAACAAACTGCGGTATGCAGAGATACGCAATGTGAGAACGATAGGACTGACTTTGTTTCTACGTTTTCGCCCATGGCGCGAACAGTGGACGGTGCAGGAAGTCCGAAGATTACCTATTTAGATCTCTCCGATATTCTCTCTGGTATCCTCAACATGTTAGTTTTCTACTTACGCTCTCCTTTTAGTGTATACGTACCTTGCAAATTTTGCGGCCTCGTCCACCTTCCTACAGATCTTGCTTCTGTATTTCTTCGTTAGATATTTGTAGTTCAGAAAGAATAGAATAGATGTGTGCTATAGACGTCGTCAACTTAGACCTCTCTTCTCAAGCTGAAAACCTCCTGGCTTTTGTCATCTCCTGCGAAGTGACCTGGCTAGTTCAACCAAATCCAAGTGGGCTATGGCTCTCCTCCGTTTACTCCTTAAAGGATATTTGCTGGTTTGGCTGGTGTGACACAATCTGACCCTTGTCATTGATCCCTACGGCACAGCATCAGAAAGGATCACCATACTCGCCAAACCTTGTGCGTCCTAGGCTTCTCTTGTAGAAGGGATCAACATACACAACCGTACTTAAAATAAAATATTGAACTATCACCTCTCGAAAGTTGGTAAAAGTAGACCCAGTGTTTGGTCGTCTAACAAAGTCGTTGGAAAATGAAGGTTCGCTGATGCTGATAAGATTGCCCTCGCGAGAAGTTCTGCCTCCGAACAACGACAGCCTTGCCTTGTTTACTTTATCACCTCAACTGTCGATGCTCCTCAGGGCAGGAAGCTACGCATCCTTAAGAGTACTACCGCCTTCGTTGCTCGCATTCCTCCTCACCCCACCCATATCTCCCTATTTGCTCAGAGTCAATCCAGTATTCACCTCCAAACTCCAGCACTTCCACCCATTCTACAGCCATGCTAGGAAGTACTCGGATACTGCTGCTACAGCTCCCAGTTTACAACCTGAGTTAGAAGGGCATTTAGCGGAAACTTTGGCTTTGAACAAGAATGAAGAGCTGCAGAAGAAACGAGAGGAAGAGCCGGTGGATACACCAAGAGAACCTCCGACAGTCTCATTTCAAGATTTAACGCTCCCTGGTAATAAAGAATACAAACCATTTGAGGTCAGTCCTTCTTTAGCCTCAGCTCAATCGAAATCAGTCAAGCTCACTCGCAGGTTTTCTCCTTCCGTTGGAAAAACCAGTTCATAGGCATCCGTCCTGTGCTAGCAGACGCACTCTCTGCAGCATTCCCAAATGTAAAGGAACCTACTCTGTTTCAAACGTCGTTCATTCCCGCAGTGTTGGCTAGGAAGGATGTGTTTGCGAGGGTTGGGACCGGAGAGGGAAAGTGAGTTGTCGACGGCCCCTCCCCTTAATATATTGACAATAGTTCCATTCTTCTGGAAACTGACAATCTTCATTCCTTATAAAAATGTACATTTAGATCTTTTTCCCTCCTCCTCTCCCTCCTCTCTCTCTCGCGCACCTATTCGCAGGCCTGGAACTCCTTCCCGAACCCAAACACTCTCCTCTTGGTCCCAACTTCCTTCCTCGCACTCCAATTTCTCCATTGGTCCCGCCAGCTGTTACCTCCCACGGTGCTCCCCCGAACTATCGCAATCCTCACGCGTCCGACTCCCGAGAGCCCTACGTCTGTGCTCGACCAGGTGCGAGCGATCCAGGCGAGCGGCAAGGGCGTACATGTGCTGGTTGCGACCGTCGGTGCACTGAGCGATTTACCTCATGCTGTAAAGTATGGATCTACCGCAAGTTCGACGAAAGAAGCCGTGCCCTGTCTCTGGTTAAACGCAACACAGACGGTCGCGCTCGACGAGGTCGATTCGATCCTCTCTCTCCCAGCACTGGCACCACTCAAGAAGCAGCAGCAACATAGGTTGAAGATGAAGAAGAAACTCGACCGCACCCATCTTGCGGAGAGCATCACTTTCCTCCGGGAGCTATACGCGGAGAGGGATCTGCTGAGGCAGCTCAACCCTTCTGTAAGCGAATGGGCCGATAAGATACAGTTCCTTGGACTTGGGGCGACAGTAGGTGAGGTGGAGAGGGAGTTTGTGTGTGAGAAGGAGAGGTGGTGTTGGTCCCCTTCAACATCCGAGGGACAAGGGTTGGTGTTGCTAGACTCGCAGAAAAAGGAGGTTATGAGTGCTTCAGGGATGGTCGAAGAGCTGAAGAAGTATCGACTTCGGGCGCAACAGCAGCAGCAGCCGGCTGAACGAGCGATACTTACACCGTCGGCCAAGACTCATCACCACATCATTGTTGTTTCCCCCAACCTCTCTCTCCGAAACGTGCTCGCCCCAGCCCCGTCAACGCAGGCCCTCCTTCCACCCATCTCGATCCCCACTTTGCACCAGCCACTACTTGCTGCTCTTCCAGCGGCCAAGATGTCACCACTTGACTTGACACCCAACCAACGTACAGCACTCGAGGCCAAACTCAAGCCTATCCCTTCACCTCATCCTGTCCCAGAGGAGATCGAGGCCGCTGCACTGCTCTTTGCACTCTCTTTGCAGCATTCACACACGAAGAAAGGAGGGGACGCGGTGCTGTTTGTCCCGCACGGGTCGAATATCAGGCAGGCCGTAGGTGAGATGAGGGAGCTGGGAGTAAATGCAGTACAGTTGGACTTGACAGGTCAGAGAGAAGGTGGAGAAGAGGATGGGGGGTTGGTGAGGAGGGTGATGACTGGTGGTCTTGGGATCCCTCAGAAATCGCCATTTCATACACCAGGTGCAGCTGGCAGCACAGCACCATCGATTCCTTCTCTACCACCACTTACATCAAACCTAAGAGGTGACGAAAAATCAGAAGAAACACCGTTAAACACGAGACGAATTACCTCGATCGACCCAACTATTCCCTTGATGTATGTCACTACGCCCATCGCCTCGCGCGGCCTTGACCTCCCCGGCCTGTCCACAATCTACATCCTCTCGCGGTCCCTGCGTACTACAAGTGACTACATCCAGTTCTCCGGCCGCGTGGGACGGCTTGGGTCTTCTTCTCTGGAGAATAAGGTCGTCACCATCGCCCTTGGGGATGCGCAGTGGACTCCCAAAGAACGGCGGGACGCGATGGAGGAGAGGGAGAAGTGGGAGCTTGTATGTCGGATACAGCAGGAAGATGTGAGGGACGGGAAAGTGGTTGAGACTATTGAGGAGCAGGCCAGAAGGGAGAGGAAGCTGAAGCGGAGAAGATTCATGGCGGAAAATGAGGGTGGGGGTGAAGAAGTTAGAAGAGTGAGAGGGTTGATGAGAAAGGCGGGAGTCAAAATCAAAGATTTAGAGTGGTTGTAAGGGGTTGAGAAGGCATAGTCGGAGCTAGTTGCCGATTAGTTTATGGCGATCAGTTTATGGTTCGAATTGCTCGTTCACCTGTCTTACCCACGAACCCATTGCTAGACCGACGAACGATCACTGTGAATAAGATGTTTTAATGTGAAAGCAGAAGTGGCTAAGTAGTTATATCTCTCATTGTTCATCCATCAAGTAGGCAAGAAAGTCCTCCCCTCCGTAATCATCTCATCCGGCGTCATCTTGAAAACTGCAATCCCACCAATACAAGCTGCTGCTGTCACTAATACAGCATACAAGAACCATAGGATACCCCAGAACTCCCTTGAATAACCCAGCATATCTGAAAACTATGGAAAAGTTAAGTGTGTCAGAGAGCATAAGAGACAGTGAGGCTGGAGACGACCAACTTGGGCGAGGTCGCTGTCGTTCATCTTGATCACGATCACATAAATTGAAACAAAGGTCAACAATGGATTACCAAACTAAAGCGATGATCTTCACCTTATCAAAGAAGACATCGTCCGTCCAGTCCCAGACGACGTAGTAAGAGTTCATCACGCCTACATAGAGAATGAAGTAGCGCAGTGCGTCTGCCTGGAAGATTGTCCGGATCAGATCAGAAGAGCAAGGATATGATATCAGTCGTGTAGAATTACATGATTGCCAAACCAGAGACCGATCATCAGTCCTTCTGTGCAGATGATCGAAACAATTGGACTACGACGCGGGAATTCGAGAGAAGGTTGGCATTCGCTAGCGGATGAAGATCATAAGAAACTGAGACGTGTAGACTGACATCCAGTGATCGACCAGTATCAGCGGGACGAGTATCGTCAGTCCTATGATGAACGAGCAGATTTTGGAAGCATAGATGTCGAAGGAGCAGAACTAGAATCGATGTACCAAAGAAACGAAGGTTTCGGTATAGTAGAGCAGCAAACTGGAGGTAGAGGTAGAGAGAGTGAGAAAGTAATTGGGTGAACTTCACTCACTATGAAGACGCCTCCAATCATAATCGACCCCCAATAGCCACTTAGACATGTGGTTAAAACAGTGACATACGCTTCGCATCAGTCAACTCTCGCTCCTCTTCCTCAAACAGCAACAGTCTCACTTACCTTCCCAGAGTCATCACACTCCTCACACTCCAATGCCACTGCGTCCACGTCGTCCGAATCACTCCTGTCTCCTCATGTGGCATTGCCCTCAGCAAATGAGTGAACTGCGTCCGGCCACCGACATTCGGATCGATACAGACAGAGACGACCCTTCCGCCAACAAGGATTCCTGTCAGAAGGTGCGAAAATTCGTGGATGCCCACTAGAAAGAGAGGGAAGATTTATGACCAAGGCGATGTGAATGAGTGCTCGCGCGGAGGGCTGATGTGGATTATCGGGTGATAGACTGACCTGTCAGGAGCTGAAGGAGCGTGAGTAAGAAACAGTATAAGAAACAGTGCTGCTCAGAAATGTGGATGAGGATGATCTATCTTTAGAAAATGGAATTGATCGCATACCTTCATCGACGAGATGATATCTCTCACGATCGGTAAATGCCAGAAGACCTACACCAATCACAGAAAAGTAAAAATCATTTCTTCAGAGCTAGGAGGTGTTTGTCTTGATAAGATGAGGAGCTATAGAGGAGACATACAAAGTCCTGAAGAAGTGTGCAGAGGAATGATTCAGTCATTGGAACATCTGGTCCAGGAAAGATGTGACGCAAGGAGACAAACTCACAAACAAGAAGAAAATGACGATTGAAATCAAGATGTACGTCTACCATTCAGGGAAAGAAGAGATAGGTTAGATGTGTATTCAGTCAAGTGGTCAACAGCACAGATACTGACGGACCTCAGTATGATTCGGTTTGAGATCAGGTCTACTCCTCTCCGATAAAACTATCCTGGACAGTAGGAGAGCAGTTCCATTTGTAGTCTCCATCGTCGAAGTGGTTCAAGGGAGAAGAAGACGAAGAAAAGTTGTGTGAACTATCTCGTGAGCGGAGTGTGAATCGGACGGGCGGGGTTCAAATCAAAACAGGGGGAATCCAATGGCGCATTTGATGACGAGCTTGCAAGTGGAAAGGAAAGGTCTAATCAGTAGATGAGGATAGAGAATGTTTTATTTGAGATGAACGTAAAACAGCCGCTGAGAATGTAAAGTTGATGGCTATAGCGCTTTGGTGGAAAATGTATCCAGTCATCCGTCTGAAGATTCGGTTTAAACAGTCCATGAGCCATTTAAGGTTACAAACCAGCCTGATAAGATACTCTCTATCAATCTAGGTGTCTGATTGTGTTTTTCCTTTCAAGAGAGCTCGTTCGATGAGGAGCAGATATGGTGAATGGGGACATATGTGAAATGGCGAAGGGCTGCTGCGAGGGCAACCACGTGAAAAAAACTTCAGCAAAACAGTTTTATTTGCTCTGATCTGTGTTATGTCTGAGCAGTTTAGTAAGGGAAATTGCCCCAACACTGTATCGCATGTACGAGAAAGCCAGGCTAGGAGTGTATACCCAGAAGCGTCTTTGTAAACATAGCCGGAGAAATCAGAATGAAAGAAGAAGTGTGAAATAGAGAGGTGAGGAGTGCAGTGATGAAGACTCGGCCCGCGACCGATAATATTGAGATAAGGAAGATAAACTCTCAAGAGACGAAATGCTGGAGCGCTGGTCCATCTTACTGGATACTGGTAGTTAGGTAAGGAGTGACATATCAACAACCACACCTCACAGTCCTCCAAATGGTTTCAGAAAACTGGCGCAAATACCCCGGCCTTTGTCGCCTTCTCTCTCCACGCCTCAGGCGAGAAGACGGGACAGACACAAGGCGTAATCAGTCTTGAGAAAGACATAATCCTTCTTGAGTAGTCCTGCGAGAGGTGGTACTTTGGAATGAGCCTGCCCATCTGCTCGAGCGCGAGCGTGTGATTCGACTCCCAGGCATACGCACATGCGAAAGTCAATGGGCCGAGAATCCTGTTACGAACACCATCAAGCATGTTCAAGAGCTGATACACTTGAGAAATATTTGAGAAAGGTAGGAAATAGGAGAGACGTACCCGGCGGTGAAGCCTGCAGAAATAGCCTCCGACATGAGGTTCAGCATCGTCTCGACCACTCCCTGTACCGCGTCGCCTTCCATCTCTTGATGCAGCACATCGGCACGAAGGATGAGTTCAATGATGGAGAAGTAGAGGATATCTCCCAGTTGGAGACGAGGGGAGAGTGTCGAGAGCTAAAACCAGAGCGAGTTTTGTCAGATGAGATTGAATTTGACGAAGGGAAAAAGAGGAGAGCTTACAAGAGTTGCCTTCTGGAAGACATCTTTCATTTCAAGGAGTTTTTCAGCGGAAGCTTGGAGAGTGAGGAGAGATTCTTGAGAGGGCGAGGTTGGCGACAACGTGGTTTTGACACGTCGATCGATGAGCGCCAGTCCCTTAGAGGTGAAAGCGACTGTCAGACATACATCCCAGTGAAGAATCAATAGAGGAGAGGGAAAATATTACCTCTGAAATCATCAATGGCACACTACGTGACACGCCCATTGTCAACTCAACATGGTCACACCCTTCCTCCCCCACCGGTCGATTGAACCACATCGCCCCCGGATAAAGCAACTTCGGCTCGCTCCATGTATTACACAAGGAGCCTATAAGCTCGACACATGCGAGTTGCTCGACGAGGAACCGCCGGATGGGGGAGTGCGGCTTGAGCGAGAGGAAGTTGTCGATGCCCCCGCGAGACTGGATGAGCGAGATGCCAACGTGGATCGGGAACTCCCAGTCCTGATTGCCCGAAAGACGCTGTTGATGACGTTCCACAGTCAGCATTAAAAAAAAAGTCTCATTTGAAGGAGAAAGACACTGGATATTGTAACTTACGTCTCTGATCGCAAGCAATAACACGGCAGCGACGACCATATCGTCCCCTTCCTCTGTTTCTCCTTCGCAACCAGCGAGCAGTCTCAACGTTTCTACTCTTTGAGAGTCACTCATCCTCCACAGCGCATTCCCTCCCTTATCTCTCAGCGCATGGTGAATCTTAAATCCGAGGTCCAAAGATGCCAAGGAAAGGATCGCGCACCGTAAAGCGTCGGACGAGCGGGATGTACCGGAGGGTAGAAGGAGCGCGAGTGGTATTATGTTTGTCATCCATGGGTTTAAATGTGAAGATGGGAGTGGTGTTACGAGCATCAATGGGCTCGTTTCGTGTAAGAAGTGGAGAAACTAAGCATGATCTTAGTTGATCAGAGTGTGGGAAGGGGAAAGGGGAAGGGGGGAAGAGTGCTTACTTGTTCGCGTTGTTCAAGGATTGGGAAGAAGGCAACTAGCTCGTTCACTTGGTTGAAATTGCCGATCTCCTTTATGATAGCAAAGTTATCGCTGCCGGTCAAAGTGATCCACTCGTCGCAATTGTCGTCATTCCCTTTCTTGAGATATGAGTAGTCAGTGAGAGAGTTGAATACCGATGATAAATTTCCCAAAGACCCAGGTTGTGAGGTTGAGGACGACGCAACGATGTTCGTTGTAAGCGGCGCGGCGAATGAATCAGCACTGGTGGTGGTAAAAGCGAAAGATGGTGCGATATCGAAGAAGTTGAGCGGAGAGTTGAACAAAGATTCTGAATTGTGATCGGTTGGTGGTAGGAGTAGCCATGGTTGAGATGACGTGGATGAAGCCAGGGTGATACCTGGTGGAGACAGAGCGAAAGGCTCGGCTGACTTCAGGTGGGTAGACGAGGACGAAGAGCAGGATGGTGACTCTTTCTGAGAGCATGAAGAGGAAGAAGATCGAGAGACTTGTAATTCAGTAGGGTAGACACACTATATTTCACCAAAAGATCCACGGATTAGAATTGCAACGCGGGCGATAAACAGAGCAAGAAACGCAAAACACGTACCAGGTCCGTAGTCCCTCTCAAAGAACAGCCGGAACACTGAGGTTTGGCCTCATCACACCTAACTCTCCTCGTCCGACAGTGTAAGCACCCATTCTTCGAACGGGTGTGACTTCTCCGCGTTCTCCCATCCGGCAAGACTTCCTTTGGCAAGTAGACACACTCTGTACCCCTCTTGGTGCATCGAGTACATGGGACTCCTTCGCTGCATTTCACTTTTGATGTTTTACACTGTTTGCAAGGGTTTGGGCTAGCAGAAGTAGATGAAAATTCTTGGTCAGCATGCTAAACGAGCGACGAGGCGAGCGCTTTTGGGAACGGGGAAACTCGTACGGCGACGAGACAGACCTGTTGCTAGCCGCATCTACGATGCGTGTTCGTTCTACAGGCATAGTTAACAAGCTATACAGAGGATCCCAGGAAAGGGTCTGGTTTGAAAAGAGGCAATCGTCTGTGGCGAAAGGGTAACCGGAAAACGGGTAAGAATTGGCTCGAAATTCACAAGAACTCGTTCATGAGAGATACATACACACTTTGGGGCTGCTGTCGAGTTTAGAAACGGGTCTGGTGTAACCAGAAGAAATTTAGGGGTTGACGGTTTACCGGAGCCTTGCGCCAGCGGAGGAGGCAGGCTTTCTTCTGTCCAAAGTCAAGCTGGAAATATGGAAAACTTCTCGGACACTTTGTAACCAATTTAATACCTCAGAATACAGCTAGATACGGCTGAACGCCTTCTGATGAGTTTGAGGCTGAATAATCTAATCAGCGGGGGAGAATCCACAACGCTTGGATTGAGGGTTTTCTGATTTATCCCAGTTCTGCAAGCGTACTTCAATATTGTTGTGTGAGCTGACACCGAGAGGCTGAACGGAAGGCGACGATACGGAAGATTGTGTTGCGGAGGCAGGGATCTCTACCAGGCAGTCAGGCTGTCTGTTGGACGAACTCCCTGCTTGTCGCCATCGCCGTCTACCCACTCCTGATCCTCGATGAATTTTTGATAGAACAGCTGAACGAGTGATCATGAATAGTATTGTGGTCGTATTACACATGTCTCCTGTCAGTGGCTCTGTTGCGTTCATGCATCGCTGAGATGACCGCTGGTGCATTCCCGGCGCCGCACACCGCCCAAGACCCAGGACCACTGATACAGCGTGGCTCTCTGCTTGCGCTTCAGCGCCTAAGGGCGGGCACGGGAAAGTCGACCCCACCGCCAGCCATCCGACACGCGGCGGCGCTGTGATGAGGAAGCAGTGATGTGGGTGGGGCTTCATCGATCTGAAGGCTCTCTACAGACATGAGACACTGGGCCATCCTCCTGTGCTACGCCTCGCAAGATGGGAAAAATGCAGAAAATTACTGCAGAAAATTTCCCGTGCGCTCGTCAGGCAATACAGCTGTTCTGGATTTCGAACCCAACCAACCGACCTCACCCCCACCCACCACCTCAGCAATGCCGCGTCCAGTCATTCGAAAGCGAGGCAAGAAGAAGTCGAAGCAGGAGAAAGCCGACGCAGAAGACCTCGAGGTCGACTATGCAGGCCAGCAGCAGGAGCAGCAGCAGGAGCAGCAGCAGGACGAGCCGTACGCCCAAGGCGAGGGAGGTTACCAGCAGCAGCCGGATTGGATCACCCCTGGAGACGGAGCAATAGGATCAATCAGGGAGAGGGTCGAGGGCGATGCTCCGTGGGGGTTCGTCGACGCTGAGGTAAATAATATAAAAAATCCTCCCACCACCAACCCCCCGCTACAAAACTTTTGTGTCGGTGTGTCCGTCAAAGAGTCGTAACTGACCTATCTCGACCGGTTGTCATACTCGTCTCTGCGTGCTCGCGTTTTTTAGGTGAAAGCTTACTTCAAGGAGATTGCCGTCAAGCTCCAAGGGTTCGAGGCGGATAATGCCCTCGTCAAAGGTGTCGCAGCGGCGAACTCAAACTCGTTCGAAGGTGTTGAGGAGAGTGCCGAGATCATCGAAGAGAATGCAGGTGAGTAGTCAACAACAACACTTCGTTTTTCTTTCTTTTTTCTCTCTTTCTTTCTTCCTATTGGTATTTCCTGCGCTCGTGCTGAACAGACGTCCGTCGAATGGTCGCTCCACCCCCCAGACAGGCTACTGCTGCTCCAATCGGCGCTCTCTGAACTGCGAGGGAACGAGCTGCAGCTCTCAACGGACCAGGACTGCTCGCTCGTGCTCGAACGGATGATCTGGAACATGGGCGACTGGGGCAGAAGAGTCTTGTGTGACAGTTTGGTCGGAAAGTGAGTGAAATTTGATCGCCCTTTTTATTAATTATTATGGTGATCTACAAACTGGTGTCCAGAACAATGACTGACTGACTGACCTCCGGTACTGCAGCTTCCCTCAACTATTCCAACATCGTTTCGGCTCTCATGTGGTACAGACGCTGCTCACCCTGGGCCAGATCACCGTCGACAGAGAAGTAAGTTAAGTGCCTAGCTGACGGTTTTCCTCGTCGTTCCGTCAATTTCCACAGCTCAGTGTATCAAAACCTAATCTCTCTCTCAACTTTTTTTTTTTTTTTTTTTTTTTTTTTTTTT
>MVAQ01000314.1:0-21179 GCA_014825775.1 Krasilnikovozyma curviuscula
ACTTTCCCCCCTCCTCCCCTCCCGTGACTCCCCCTGTGATCCCACTGCGATCGCCCAAAGCGACCTCTCACTCCTCACTGTCGGACCACCACACGACTAAGTCTGGCCCCCACCTCTTCACCCGCAGTACCGTCGTCGACCACCACTCTCCAAAGAAGCAGCACAACCCTCCGTTAACCTCCTCCACCTTGCTCGACTCGACGAAACCAGCAACAATAGCACCGTCATCGTTGTTGACAGTCAAGTCATCGCCATCGTCGTCTCCTTCTCTCGACTCGGTTTCACCTCGAACCAAGGCCCCCATCGGTTTGCCATCCCCACCGTCTTCTGCGTCGCACTCACCCCCTTCGCCCTCGACATCGTCCCTTCCCGATACGCCATCGACTGTGACGCTATCTCCCTCAACGCTCACCTCTGAAGCTGGTCTTCCAATGGTGATGGAGGTGTCGAAAAAGGTTGCTGCTGGGAACACAAATACGAAGATGCCTAGTGACGACTACGCAGATTTGTGAGTCCCGCCTTCAACTTTCCTTCTCTCCACCTCAAATCGCAGCCCACTGACGCTATCCTTGGTTTTTGTTTGTTTTCAGCCTGAGCAAGTACTGCTTCTTCCAAGGCGGTCCCTCCTCAGCGTCCCCACCTGGCTCCAGCGTCTCGTCCAAGCAAGCAAGTCCGAACCTTGGCCGCTCCTCACACCAGCTGCCAATCGCGCGCTCGCCGCTGCCGACGACATGGACGTCGTCCGTCCCGTATGGTGTGGGCATGAACGCTGGATTTGACCAGCCTTTCTGGAGCGCTGGCGAGGTGACAGGAGAGTACAAGACGTCGCCGTCGAGCTCGGGGACCGCATCGCCTGTCGTATCGCACTGAACGGTGACTCCTTTTTTTTTTTTAATATCATATATAGAGTTACTCTCCGACTCGTTGTAACGAATTACCTCATAGTTGTCCTTTCTTTGCTTCTCTTCGTAACGACTCAACCAACACTTACATACACAGACCCCGGCTCTTGAACAATTCTTTTCTATGCACTCTTCAGACTTTTTTCTGATAGTTTCTATGCCTCTTGCAAGTCGTTTGTGAGAAGAGACAGTGCCACCATCAACATTAGGTCTCGCGTGGTCAAAGCAAGCAAGTTTGCCGAAACTGCTCCCGACCACCAACCAATCTTCTACGATGGATAAGGAAAATAAAAACGAGCAGCAGCAGCAGCAGTTGCCCAACCCAACAATATCAGCACAGAAGAAGAAACAGCCAGGAGGGCAAAGAAGGACCATTGTGTCGCTTGCCAGCCTGACTCTGCTTGCCGTCGGTCTCGTCCACCGCGCTTCGCCAAATGGGTTCTTCAGGGCCTGCCACAACAGGCTGGCTGTGTCTTCGCTGAAGAAGGATGAAGCAGTCTGCTACCAGCCTCCCATCCTATTCCCCGTTGATAATCAGGAGCATTACGACACCCTCACTGCACTGTATCAGACGGAGGAATACTTGCACAAAGCGGTTGAGTGGTTGGGAGGGGCTGTCAGGGTGCCGACTGAGTCTTACGACGATGTGAGTCTTATCTGTTTCATTAAAATGGCAGAACTTCTTTCAGCTGCTGATTCAAGCTCTTTCAGAACGGTGCTGTAGGCGTCGACCCTCGCTGGGATGTCTTTGCTGACCTGCACGCTTACTTCAAGAAGGCCTTCCCAAGGACATTTAGCACACTCACTGTGGAAGCGGTTGACACCTACGGCCTCGTGCTGACGTGGGAAGGATCTGACAAGACGCTGAAGCCACTGCTGCTGATGGGCCACCAAGACGTGGTACCCGTGCTTGAATCGACTGTTGACGCTTGGAATTACCCTCCTTACAGTGGCCATTGGGATGGAGAGTTCGTCTGGGGACGTGGATCTGTGAGTCATCCCAAGGTTTTCGATCGGCACCCTGGGCTGGCCCAATATCTGATCGGGCCACCTCTTCACCGTCACTTAGTGCGACGACAAGGCTGGCCTTATCGGCATCCTCTCCACGATCGAAACCATCCTCACCGAAACCTCCTTCACCCCAAGACGTACCCTCGTCGTCGGCAGCGGTATCGACGAGGAGTCCAGCGGCAACAGCTTTATGCGAATCGGCCGCTTTCTCGAGTCCAAGTTTGGAACAAACAGCTTCGCGATGGTTGTTGATGAAGGCAGCGGATATGCTCACCTAGCTGATGGCACGGGCCTTGCCGCACCTGCGACTGGCGAGAAGGGGAACTCGCCTATTGAGGTCAAGGTTGATACCCTCGGTGGACACTCTTCAGTCCCGCCTGAACACACCTCCATAGGTGTCCTCTCGCTTCTCATCGCGAAACTCGAGTCGACGCGTGAGTCTGTCTACTCATCGACTGGGCGCGCGTTTCTTGTCACTGACTATTGTGTCTCTCCTGTCTCAGCTCACAAGCCCCAGCTGACACGCGAGAACCCCTTCTACTCGACCCTGACCTGCAGTGCCAAATACTCGCTCAACGATCTCTCGCCCGAGATCAGAAGCTTGATTGAGAAATCGCAGTACTCGGACAAAGCGCTCGACACATTGGGCAGCGTGCTTGCAAAGGACAGGACGCAGAGGTACCTCTTCACTACAAGCGAGGCGGTAACTATCATCGGAGGTGGTGTCAAGGTAAATGCACTGGTAAGTAATTATCCTTGTCTCCCACATCTCACTCTCCTTCGTTTCTTTTCTTTTCTTTTCTTTTTGACTGATATGGCTCTACTTTGCATTCGTCCTAGCCGGAATCAGCGTCCGCCATCGTTGACCACCGCATCAACGTCGCTAGCTCGTCGAAAGAGCTCGCAAAGCAATTCACGTCCCGCCTCCTCCCTCTGATCAAAGACCTCAACTTCACGCTTACGGCGTTCGGGGAGGACCTTATCGCGCGTTCCTCGTCCCCTTCGGCGGGACACATCACGCTGGGACCAGCGTGGGGTGGGAAACCGCTCGATCCGGCGCCTGTGACCCCTATCGGGAAGGGCGTAAAAGGGTGGGATCTGCTCTCCGGATCTATTAAGGCGACGTGGGGGGGAGAAGATATCATCGTTGCACCCGTTAGTACTTGCTTGTCCATCACTCAATTGTCACTTTCTGAATAGCGACGACGCTTAACATTGACTCCTTCTTTCTGCTTTTAGAGCTTGTCCACTGGTAACACTGATACCAAAGTGAGTTTTCTGTCGCGGTTTTTTCCTCACTTGATACTGATTTTTCATCTGTGCTGCTAGGCCGTGTGGAATCTTACCAACCAGATCTATCGCTTCTCCTTCACGAGCGAGGAAGATTTCTTCATCGAGTCCGGGATGCACTCTGTTAATGAAGCCATGGTAAGTTGAAGGTCCTCCCTGTTTTTCAGAAGTGAAGAGGGACAACAAACGCGTGATTAAATTGTACATCTCTTACCTTGCAGCGCGGGACAGGATTCGTCAAAGGCATTAAGTTCTTCACCACCCTCATCTTCAATGCTGATGAGTACGATCTTTAGAAGTAACCTCTGACAATGGTGCTGGGTAGAAAAACTTGGTCGGGAGGACATGTCTGTAGGAGGATAGGCAGAGAAGTTTGACCCCTTTTCCAAGGGTGCGTCTTATCCGGAATTAGCCCACTCCTCTTTCAAACACAGATACTCTATTTTAAGTAGGCTCGAGTTCAGTTTCCCTATATTATTCGCTGGCACGGCCGCAAGGTTTGAGACACCTCGCATAGCCTCCGACCTGTTTGGTTGCCCCTGACTAGATTGAGAAAGGTGTTGCTAACCCCTAACTGGCATGCCATGGCGCGAATCCGATATAAGAAGTTTCTCTCGATGCTTCCTTACGTCCGACCACCACCCCGTCCTTCAGACGAAGAGCTTGCCCCAGGAACCCAACCGAGGGATACGCCGGCGAGTGCAAATCGGCACTACCACGCCCCGTTCGACCTGTCCACCGTAATGGCGACCACCACTCCGAGCCCCAGCGCGAGCGAGATTCGAACCAGTGAAGCTCTCCTTCATTTTGTCAATAGCCATTCGACGCAGCATAAGGGCTCGTTAGCTTTCGGCGCCATGGGGCCCGTCAAGAGCAAGGAAGTTGACGAAGAAGAGGTGGAGGAGGAGGAGGAGGAAGCAGCGGCAGTCGACAGCGACCTGGAGCCTTTGGATGAAGAAGACAACGAGTTTCAAGCAGTTGGGTCTTCATCAGCCTCGTCTGGAAACAGCGTAGGGGGACAAGGGGTCGCATGGAAGCCCAAAAGGGTGCCGATGCCTGTGGTCGTACCCAATTTGACCAAGAAGAGCAGAGGGCGTATCCCCAGGGACGCAAAGAAGGTTGTCAAGTCTGGTGGACGAACTTATGATTGTACAGTATGCGCGAAATGCTTCTCAAGAAGCGAGCACCTGAAACGGAGAGTACTCCATGCTCGTGAATAGGGGGCTCCGGTTGTACTTACCTATTCTACCTTGTTTTCTTGGGATCCACAGGCATATCCGTTCCCTTCATACGAATGAAAAGCCGTTCACCTGTCCCTATGCTCATTGCGAGAAGACCTTCTCCAGACAGTGAGTACACGCACATCTCCAAGCATCTCCAAGCATCTCCAAGCATCACCTCGCTGAAGTTGATCGCCTGATTGACTGGCTCTCCCTCCCCTGCTTTTCGTTTCTAGCGACAACCTTGTTCAACACTTCCGTGTCCACAAAGCAAGCGAGGTATGACTTGACGTTTTCTACGGGGTTGTTTGATCACATCAATCTATGCCCCTACAGTCTAACCCTAGTTTGCCGCCTTTCATCCCCTCAGTCTGAAATTGCTGCCATCTCCAAGGTCAATCTCAGTGCCCTGGGACTCGAAACCCCTGCTCCTCCCGACCCTTTGCGATCGGCGGCGACTAAATCAAAACTACCCAGCAAACCGTGACGCACCTCCTCAGCGCTCCTCTGCGAGAGTCAGATCAACTCAATAGTATTAGCATCTCCTTGTTCTCATCAACGCATCGGTCAGCGGCCCTCGATCACTAGCACCACCTGCTCACCACAACCCCTATAACCTATCCCCGTCTCCTTATTTCCCTATTGCCACCCTTGACACCCACAAACCTACACATTATGCACCTCAATCTTCTTATTATGAACCTCATGACCAATACCAGATTTCCGTATATCCCTAATCTACACGATACCCACATTCATGCTCCCCTTTTTTTTTTGTACATATCTGTGTGCGACAAATCAGTGTACTCGCACCCTCTTCTTTTCGTTAGGAGCTTGAGAGATTTACTTGTAGCAGTAGTAGCCGCGTGCTCCATTCGCCTACGCTTACGGCCTCGCTGTTCCGCTTTGGTGCGACACGCTGATCAGGCTACATTCTCTGCCATTGGGCTCTTCATCATCGCAATATCCAGCATATGAACACTCAGAATGCACTAGTTTCTTGATGTGCTAGAGACTTGTCTTCAGTTTTATACAAAATCGCAACCCCTGCTTCTTGCACAGATCAGATCACAACCACATTGAGGTTTTTTTTTTTCAATCCATCGAGACATTTAGAAACTCAGAGTCAATGCATCTACCTATTCAGTTCTCTTCACCACCCAGACCAGGCTCAGCTCAGGATGATGACAACACGAACCTTTCTCTCTCAGCTTGGCGACTGCCGGATCCTGACGAAACCACCTCTTCAGATAAAACTCACACTCGGGTCGAAGCTGACTTTCACCAAGAGAATCCTGGAGATGGTGATAGCGCTGAAGATGACTCCAAAACCTCTCCTCCCTGCCAACGTGAGAGCAACTCGAAAGGAAAGAAGAGATCTTGGGATGCTAGACAAGAAGTGACCTTTCGTCCCATTTGACTTCTTCTCCATTTCTCTCTGGTAAGCTGAACAATGATATTTTTTGGGGGGCGGATGCTCTGCTCTTAGTTTGAGAAGATGAACATCGAGAGCTTGATCCGTCAGCCTTTGGAGGAATATTTGGACAAACACGAATTCTTTCCTCAAGGTTGGCCTTCTTCTTCCTCTCCTCCGTCTTCTCTTCCTCCTTCTCACTCCTGTGTTGACTGGTAATTTCTAACATTTTTAATAGAAATATTCGATGAGCTCCTACTTTTGATCATCGAGGTCGAGTACTGGGTGAGTTGGACAAGCCGCATGGCATTGTTTTTCATCACTCCGACGCACTGAATTTGTTTCTGCTCCATGTCTCTCCTTCTCCCCCTCTCAAACAGTCCAATGCTAAGATTGCTTTTATGGATAAGAAGATGTGTGACGAATTAACCCACAGTATCAGAAGAGTCAGAGAAGAAGAGATAGACCAAGGTAAGCGCATGAGTTAGCTCCATGCATTCCTTCCCTTTCCTTTCTTTGCCCTTTCCATCTTCATTGTTTTCCAATGAGTAACAGATCTGGAGAACTCATGGATGGCCATCGTCTTCTTTAGAAAACGCCCGTTTGGCCTTCTTGCAATGCTTTGACAGCATCAGACAGGCGCTGTTGGGATTGACAAGAAGCGGTGTAGCTAATCCTAGAGCGGGATTTACAAGATCTAGCTTGAACAGAATGGAGGTCAGCGACATCTCGTTTCTTGAGTGATGATGCAGTGAAGATATACAGGGGGCTTCGCTGACGGCAGAACTGTTCTGATGCTTATAGTGAACGGAAACGTCGAATCTCATCATATTTTTTTCTATCTTGATTGTCTAAAAAAGCTGGTAAGGCATTACCTTACAAATTTCCGACAGGCTCTCCCATCACAACATTTCGCGTCTGCTCTGCAAGAGCTTCAGTTTGGAATCAAAGCTTTGTTTTTGTGAGCTTTCGAAAAATTCAATTATTGTGTGTTCTTTCTATTGGATCAGTTGAAAGAGTGTTCAAGTAGCGCGCTGCCGCAAATGAGTGCTTCAAGGTATTCGGTGAGAAAAAGAAAAGAAAACGTGCCAGCAGCAGTCGACCTCTTCGCGAAGCGCACCAGCATCTCTCCACGTAACAACGAAAGGGTAAGTTCCACGACTGCAACGTGGAGCAATCACTCTCCCTGTGATTACCACGCTGATATTTGTTGTCAGCAGCTTTTGGTTCTGGGCAAACAGCGCGTCTTTTCCTTCTTTCCTCTCTGGAAATTCCTGGCCCCCTTCCCTCAGCCTTTTCGTCTCGAACGGTTCAGCAACCCCTCCTCATCTTTTTAGAGCTCGAAGAGAGCATTGAGCTTGCCCAGCATGCAGATGCTTACCAAGGTGAGTAGAGATTTGACACAGCTAGGGACGAAACGCTGGCCTTTTTTTGAGGAGCGTTGATGGAAGATGGCCCTTATCCCCCCTTGCCGTTTCCTTTAATTTCAGTTCGAGTCCAAAAGTCCTAGGGTGAAAGGCATTGCTTTCCGTGAGTAGGAACCAGGACTGAAAGTACAGAAGGAGCGAGTGGAGGCTGCAAGGCTGACTTTACCTTTTCTGGCACCCTTGTTCGCTGTGCGTTCCAGATCCAAAGCAACCCCTCCTTGCTGCCTCTTTGCACAATGGTACAATTCAGCTGTGGAACTATCAAATGGGAACACTTGTAGAACGTTATGAGGAACACGATGGTGAGTCCGGACTGTTGGATATTCTGAGGGGGAGGAAGAGATGGGCATTGCAGAGGAGGCTCGAACACCAAACGTGAAAGCACCGAATACTTGCTGACATTTCCTCCTCGCGAATGTCATCAATACAAAGGACCTGTTCGTGGTATCTGCTTCCACCCAACCCAGCCTATCTTTGTCAGTGGTGGTGATGACTACAAAATCAAAGTGTGGAACTACAAGACTCGAAAATGTCTCTTCACCCTCACTGGTCGTAAGTCTAAATTATGTTCTGTTTGATGTTTCCTACTTGCTAAAAGCCATCTTGTTCTTGCTACAGACTTGGACTACGTTCGAACCGTTTACTTCCATCACGAATATCCTTGGATCATTTCCGCTTCTGATGATCAAACAATCAGGATTTGGAACTGGCAGTCACGGAACTGCATAGCTATATTAACGTGAGCTAGTCTCTACCTCGTTGTATCCTTTTTTCAGTACTGATGCTTGTTGTTTTTGTTAGTGGACACAACCACTACGTTATGTACGCCACTCTTCCCTTTTCTCGAACGGGGGGTTCTCACACTGACCAAACTGTTGCTCCCTATTAGGTGTGCTCAATTCCACCCTAAAGAAGATCTAGTGGTTACTGCCTCTATGGATTTGACTGTCAGAGTCTGGGATATCTCAGGCCTGAGAAAAAAGAATATGTCGCATCAACCAATGTCATTCGAGGAACAAATGCAACGCGCCAACGCAGGACAAGCCGATCTGTTTGGAAGCACTGATGCTGTCGTAAAGTATGTGCTAGAAGGTCACGACAGAGGTGTCAAGTAAGTAGCACGGTTCTTCTACGAAACCGGGGCCTCCGCTGACTATCTCATATTCGATTCAACCTTCCAGCTGGGCTTCTTTCCACCCAACGCTGCCCCTTATCGTTTCATGTGGTGATGACAGACAGATCAAGCTCTGGAGAATGAGTGATACCAAGGCTTGGGAGGTGGACACCTGCAGAGGTCACTTCAACAACGTTCTTGCAGCTCTCTTCCACCCTAGACACGAACTCATCATCTCCGACGGCGAAGACAAGACTATCAGAGTTTGGGATATGGCTAAGAGGACAGCAGTTCAAACTTTCAGAAGAGAACACGACAGGTTCTGGGTTCTCACCGCTCACCCCGAATTAAATCTCTTTGCTGCCGGTACGCTTTTCCTTTTCTTTATGTTCGTAGTCTCACCCACTCTCGTTATTGGTCTAATCATGGTTCCATCTCTTGCCCTAGGTCATGATAACGGTCTTATCGTTTTCAAACTTGAACGTGAACGTCCCGCTTTTTCGCTATACCAAAACTCCCTCTACTATGTCCGTGATAAGACTGTTCGCGTTCACGATCTCAACACTGGTTCCGATGTTAGCGTGCTCTCTGTCAAGAAGCTCGGTAATCAATATACTCAACCAAAGACTTTGAGTTTCAACCCAGCTGAGAAAGCCGTCATTGTCACCTCTGTGAGTGTCTTTCGTTCATCACTTCACTGCCTCTTCCTTTGAGTAGAATTCTAACACCACCTGTCTTCTTTCCTAGACTGCCGATAATGGTATCTTTGATCTTGCCAACTTACCAACTGGTGGAAACGTTTCAGATTCTCAGACCGACGGCAAGCGTGGTCAAGGATCTTGTGCTATCTTTGTTGCGAGAAACAGATTTGCTGTTCTCAACAAGGCTACTCAGGTTCGTCAAGCAGATTTTTTGTCCAATATCAGTCTACAGCGCGGCATGTTTTAATCACTGTTTTTGTACAGAGCATTGAAATCAGGGATCTGTCAAACTCCCTCACCAAGACCGTCAAGGCTCCTGTCCAGACTAACGAGATTTTCTACGGTGGAACTGCCAGCTTGCTCCTTTCTACCCCTACCACTGTGATACTCTTTGACATCCAACAGCAGAAGATCCTCGCAGAAATCACTACCCCACCCGTCAAGTACGTTGTTTGGAGCGCAGACAACAGCATGGTCGCTCTTCTTAGCAAGCACAGTAAGCACTGGTTTTGGTTGAGTGTCTTGTTCATTACTCACTGTGTGCTTTGTGGTTCCCTTTTCTTAGCTATTACCATTGCCAACAAGACTCTCGGTGACAGCAGTCTGATTCACGAAACCATTCGAATCAAGTCTGCTGCATGGGATGATAGCGGTGTCTTGATCTACACTACTCTCAACCACATCAAATACGCCCTCTACCAAGGGTGAGTACTGATCTTTGCTCTTCGGGTACAGTTGACGCTTTTCGCTGACGTGGTGCTTGGCCCCTCTAGTGACAACGGCATCATCAAGACCTTGGATCAACCAGTCTACCTCACTAGGGTCAAAGGAAAAATCGTCCATTGTCTTGATCGATCTGCTCGTCCAAGAACCATCCCAATTGATCCAACCGAGTACAGATTTAAGCTTGCTCTCATCCGTGAGAACTTCGAGGAGGTTCTTCAAATCATCAGAACCAGTAACCTTGTTGGCCAAAGCATCATCGCATACCTCCAAAAAAAGGGTTACGCCGAAATTGCTTTGAACTTTGTTCAGGATCCAAGCACCAGGTTCGATCTTGCTATCGAATGCGGCAACTTGGAAACTGCTCTTGAAGTTGCTCGTACCATTGATCGACCGGAGACTTGGGCAAAGTTGGGGCAACATGCTCTGAAGCAAGGAAACCACAAGGTCTGTAATAGCTTTTACCTCCTTGCTCGACCGCCTTCTATTGCGTGCTCACTCCCTCGTCATTCTCCTCCTCCACCCTTCCAATTCTAGACTGTTGAAATTGCTTACCAAAAGGCCAAAAACTTCGATCGCTTGTCCTTTTTATATCTCATCACTGGTAACAAGGACCGTCTCCAGATGATGCAGGCCATTGCTGGCAAGCGTGGAGATCAAATGTCGCGTTTCCACAACTCGTTGTACATGGGAGATGTCAAAGAGAGAGTATCCGTTCTTCGAGAAGTCGGCATGAGTAAGCAGAGCCTTTGTTCGTTGCCATCGTGATTAGCGTTCTAACCTGTGTTTCCCTTGAAAGCTCCTTTGGCTTATTTCACCGCCAAATCGAACGGGCTGATTGAACTAGCGGAGGAAATCTTGGAAGATGCTGGCATGACTGAAGAAGACGTTCCTGAAGTCAAGGGATTGGCTGCATCTTCCTCTCTCGGTCCACCATCAATCGTTACACCTTCCTTTAAACAGGATTGGCCAATCCATCCTGTTGGCGACAGCGTTTTCGCCAAAGCTCTCGCCAATGGTCACTCTGCTATGGATGTTGATGCACCTCGAGTCAATGGTGATGTTGGTGCTTCGGCTGTTGAGGTTGACGCCTGGGGCACCGACAACCCGCTAGCAGGAGATGCCGATGCTGATGAAGATGATGGAGAGGAAGGTTGGGATCTCGATGAGGTGGTTGTACCTGCTGCAGATGAAGATGGAGAGGCTGCTGCTGAGGTCGAAGAAGCTCTGCCGGTGGATGACATGTCGCCTGGAACCCGTGAGAATGACCTCTGGATCAGAAACTCGCCGTTGGCCGCCGATCACGCGGCGGCTGGTTCATTTGATACCGCTATGCAGGTGAGTGTCCCAGTTCATGGTCATTTTTTTTAAAGCGAGAGGTTCTGATCCTTGATTCCGCTCATGCTTGCTCAGCTGCTCAACCGTCAAGTCGGTGCTGTGAACTTCAAACCACTCAAACCACTCTTCCTCTCTGTTTACCGATCATCTCACGTATATATCCAAGCCAACCCTTCAATCCCACCACTTCAGCTCCATGTTAGAAGAAACCCAGACGCGACTTCGACGAGGGAGATCCTTCCTGTTGTTACTTGCACACTCACCAACATCACCTCCACCGAGCTTCCCGAGGCTTACACTAATGTGAAGAAAGGTAAATTCGTGGAGGCACTGGCGCTGTTCCGAAGCATAATACAATCGATCTTGCTCGTCGTTGTTTCCACCGACGCACAAGCGGCAGAGGTAAGTTGGCAGCATGGTCCTCCCTCAGATTCTTCATTGACGTTTTGGATTATTTTCTCTCAGGTTAAGAACATTGTTGAGATCTGTCGTGAATATATCCTTGGTCTCACCATGGAAATCGAACGACGAAGATTGTTGATTGATGAACCGGACAACGTTCAGCGTGGTCTGGAGTTAGCTGCTTACTTCGCACACTGTAAACTTCAGCCTCAGCATGCTCAGCTTGCCCTTCGTTCAGCGATGTCTGTCTGGGCGAAAGCATCCAACTTCGCTACAGCTGCGACGTTCGCTAGGAGGTTACTTGATTTGAACCCAACCGACACCAGGGTCACTACCCAGGTAAGCACTCGATCATGGTTGTTTTTTCCGAACTTAAAATTCTAACAAGATATCTTTCTATGGTACAGGCACGATCTATCATCTCATCTGGTGACAGGAATCCACAGGATGCTGTCGAGACGGGCTACGATCAGTTCACCGAGTTCGAAATCTGCGCTGCTTCCCTCACTCCAATCTACAAGGGCTCACCGTTAGTCAGAAGTTTATTCTCACAAGCATGTTACTTGCCGGAGTACAAGGGATCTGTATGTAAGATCGATGAAGTCACTGCGGTCGCCGCTCAAGGAAGCGGGTTGAAGCTGAAGATCTAGTGTGATAATACGATGGTAAGGGGAGATTGGACACAAGAGAAGGACGATAGATAGAGTTTTTCTTAACAACAGCTCTATACAAAATAAATATTCCCGTTTCAGTTTGATAATCTGATTCTCATGAGCTACTGTGTGCTCAACACGAAAGTGATGGCAGTACGAACATGCGCAGAGAACGGTGTGTCCTTGCTTTGTCTGGAGTTTATGAGTAGCAAGTGCAAGTCTGTGTACGATATAATCTACTGTGAAAATCAAAATCCCAAAATCCCTAAGCTTCGGCACTGTAATCAGCTCGGAACTTCGCGTTCCAGCTTGAGTTTCACTGCGAGGTTGATAGCACTCTGTAAGTTGGACTTCATCACTGGCTTGATCAGAATACTTATCGAAAAAATGATACGGAGTATGTCAGTGGAAAGCAACGAAATGTGCCGCAAGCTACTGTCAGGACGTACCTGTTGAGCCCAGCTGAAAGGTATTCATTTTGATCATCGGCAGTCGCATTCCCAGTAACACCAACAACACATTCTGTTCGGCCTTGTTGCCGAAGCTCTGATAGAGCTTCCACACCTGTCATAACAGGCATAAAATTGTCTACAACGAACAGCGCGTGCAGATAGATACAGTAAAGTCAGAAGGGAGTAAGAGGTGCACTACAGAGAACTGCACTCACCGAGAAAAATCAAATCGAAGTGCAGGGGAGGAGTAGTCATGATCATGTCAACAGCCTGTTGCCCATCTTCCGCTACGGATACCGTATGACCTAGGCGGCTCAGCATCCTCGACATGAGCTTTCGGGTCATAGGGTCATCGTCCACGCAGAGCACCGTAAGACCATCGACTGGCTTCTGAGATATCTCTGGTATCAGCCTGGCGAGTGGAGTATCCACAGAAGATGGTGACAGTGGTGAAAGCGGCGTTGCGGGCGTTGCAGGAGTACCAGGAGTGTCAGGAGTGAGGGAAGCATCTTGGGAAACAGCTTGAGATTGGAGAGGATCTGAACTTGAATAATCAATACCAAAGTAGCTATACCGTGTATGTTTGGCTTCTTCATCGCGGTTAGGCGATGAAGATAGATCAGATGGTGAGGATTTGGGTAAAGAAATCTCTGTTGACGGCGTAAAGGGGGAGAGCATTTGGTCGTTCTTGTTGGGTACTAAAAAGGGAATTTCAAACCAGAAGGTGGATCCCGCTCCAACCTGTCCAGAAAAGATGAAAGAAGTCAGGTATGTAGGCTAGAAGTCCACAAGCCGTTATTGATGTTTACCTTTGATTTTAATCCCAATCTACCGTTTGACAATGTTACAATCTGCCTCACAATCGCCAAACCCAAGCCGGTTCCCTTCCCTCCTCCTTTAGCTCTACCAATCTCCGTCTGCACGTAGGGACTGAAGAGTCTAGCTGCTTCCAAGTCCTCAGCTGCTATTCCAGGGCCGGCATCAACCACCTCAAATTTGACGACAACCTGCTGATGCGGGTTATTATAGGGGGTTTCATTTGGATCCCATTCTTGTGGTTGATTCAAGGCAGGCGGTAGCGGTTTTGGCGTCGAATGGTAGATGAGCCCCACTCTCAGTGTGACGGCACCTCCTTTCCTACAGAACTTCACTGCGTTTGAGGTGAGGTTGTTGATAAGCTGGCTCAGTCTCATGACATCTCCAATCACTAGTCCACCGCAAACGGCATCAATCGTCTCGTCCCATTCCAGATTGAACGTCACACCTCTCCGAGCAGAGGCGATCTTGAGCGTGCCTGTCAGACCTCTGACACAGGTTTTAAGCGAAAAAGGACGCTGCACAATTCTAAACCTTCCAGCATCGAGGGAAGAGAAGTCGAGGGTATCTGGAGAAAGAGAAATTTTCTGTTAGCTTTATTGAATTGAGTGCTGATTGTACTTTGAGCGTGGTATCTAAGGTCATCGCTGTAGTGGGTGAGTCAATGAGAGAAGGAACGTGCCATCTAGGATCTGTTTGCAGATCGATAAGCTCCCCACCAATGCCGTCCTTTCGATCTCAACATCAGAAGCTGCGGTCTTGAACACGCCCTCCGACTCCAGGTTGTCCAGGCTGAGCATGGCTGTGTTAAGTGGTACCCGGATCTCATGGAAGATGTAGGCCACGAACCGGCGCTTGGATTCGCTTGCCTTGTATTCCGCCGCTTGGGCCCGTTGAGTCGCGCGGAACTGCTTCTTCAGCTGGGAGGTCAGCTGGTAGTTCCGTCGGTCCTGTTTGTCGCGTAGAAAGCTTATGACGGAAATAAAAACAGAGAATGCGACAAAGTTGACACAGTTTCTGCCCCTAGAAAATGAAGACATATGAGGAAAGAAATGTTAGACTTGAGAGTGGTTATCATTCACAGGTTGTGCAGGTTGCGAAGGCTAATTGCCAATGTTTCATGCTTAGGTCATACATACCAGTCGAGACTTCTGCTCATCGCTGTGTTACCAGAGATACCGGTAAAGAGGATCGCACCGAAGAGGAAAAATAGCCTGCTCCCGCGCAACGCATATAGCGAAATCACTTCAATGCAGCATATTGGTTCAGCGTAACACCACTCATAAAGAGAGAAATTGGAAAGCACACCTGGAAATACAGTTGCAGAGAACATGACTCCACTGAAATCTTTCCCACCACACGTGTTGTTGACGTTACTGGCCACGTCTGGCCCACTCCAGAACCCACAATAGATGGCATCTGACCAGATACCAACGCTCCATAACCAGGTACCCATGAAGAGGTACAGCTGGTAAATTAAAGGGAGGCGGCGATGAAGGTCGTAGATGACCATCAAGGGTAGTAGCACGGAGAACATTGGGGCCAGAATATCTGTCAAGGCGTTCCATGAGTCAAACATTCAGCTTTGCAGCAACGATCAGAAACTTAAACTCACAGTAGGTGGCAACATTTACACGATCGAACGGACGAGGAAGGAAGGCTAGGGAGAGAATGAACTCGAGTGGGTAGAACAAGGATGCGAAGATCGCCAGGCGTTTGTTCCGATGCCTGTGGGATGCCAAAGCAACATTCGTCAATACAGCTGCTCAAATCCCCCAAAAGCAAATTAGCAAACAGAGGACAACTCACCAAAAGAATTTCTGATACCGGTCCTCTTCAACCGGATCTTCAAAGCTTTCACCTAGGAAATCCTGGATGGGAAGGATGACAGAAAGACTTTTAGTTTTCCACCAAGAGAGAAGTCTCGAGTCTTGCTTCAGTCTCAGGGTGTTTGTTTCATCTTTTGAGCTGGTATGGGTCGTTTCGAAGGAAGCAGTCGAGGATGAATCATGTAGGCCAATATTGAGTCCTTCAAGCTTCCTGAGAAAGCACGTTTTCCATGTCAGCAGAGTATCCAGAGGTAAAGAGCTCCTAAGCAGAGACACTCACTTGGCCCAATCATCGCTTGACTCGATCCCATTCGACACGACCACCGTCGCCTTCCAAGCATCTGGCAGATCCCTGACTTCTCTCTTCTCTATACCTTCGCCAGAAGTTGACTCGTTACCAGCTCCATCCAAGCTCGAACCTGTGGTGAGGTCTGACGGGGGCTGCAGCCGACGCTGGAACGAATGGAACGCTCGGCGAAAGACTCCTGCTGTGGCTCGGCGGCTGCTCGTGGCGCTTGACGGGCGTTGAGTGTTGGGCGCTGGCAGCTGGCTCTCTGGATCCCGAGGAAGATCAATACGAGCCTTCATGGTGTCAGGTCTGTAGTTTGGTTGGGAGGTGCAGTTGGACTTACAAAAACTCGTACATTTTCCCGAATGTTTCAGGTTTCACTGAAGCTTACCTCAATCACACTGCGAGATCGCCGGTGGGCCGTGTTACTTGGAAATAGCAAAGCCAAGAGTAAGTGGCCCCTGAGTAATACTCTAGGAGTCATTGAGAATGGAGCTGGCAGCAGGGGCGTTTGACTTTTCTCGAGCTGAGAGAAATGAGACTCGCCTTTTGATTGGAAGCCTCCTCTCTACGAGAATAGCAACGGAGAGAGCAGGTGTAATAAATCATACTCGGTGGCCAGAGTCAGGTATATACGGTACTGATGGCTTTCAGACATAGACCGTTAAGACTAGGTGATGGAATCTGCAGTAACTAGCGATGAAAGCGCGCTGGAAAGTACACACCTGTACCTCCAAGTTGTTGAATTTCACTCTTGTTGAATAATTAGAAACACTTGGAGATGTACTCTCAGGTCTGGTTGTTTCAGGGTTGCAGTTCTATTCAGCTCTAACGTGGCTGTTTTCATTTGTTTCGACGCGTCTGGAGCAAAAAGTTAATCTCGTGGGATAATGGGTCAGAATATAAGCTCAAAGGAAACAGATAATAGAGACTGGTTTTCTCTATTCTTGGGTAGGTTACCACTCACATAATTCCCTTTTGCTCCTCTGCGCTGGGTATCTGCAAACCACCACTCAAGAACCTGCACACTGCTACCCACTTAGTCCATGACAACCTCGTAGCATTTACCTCACACCATGGACCACCTGCTCTCCAAAACATCCTTCACGCCCCTGTCCACTATTTCATTGCCCACACCGTGAGTGTCGGTTCGGCCCATTGCTCTTGTTCAAACGACTTCTTTCTGAGAGCTATCTCGGTTTTCTTTAGGCATAAGCTTATTCCACCAGCATGTAATCCCACAATGGATCTCATAATTCTCTTGAAGGAAGCCAAAGGGGTTAAAATGGGGCTTTGGAGGCTGACGGGAGGATGTGTGTGGAATGTGACTTTAAGTGAAGAGGAGGAGGATCAACTGGGAGGAATGGAATGGTCTTTGGATGGTAAATTAGTGATACTAGAGCGTCTGTCTATCTATACTGACTCAACCTTTTCGTCTAGGAATGCATCTGGCGGTTCTGCTACACTCGTCGAAGAATTCAAGCTCCTCAATTGTCATTCTTTCTGTTCACGACGGAACGACAGCGCTCAAAGTACCTCTCCAAACCCCCTTCTCCAAGAGTGGTTATGTCAAACTTGAATGGGAACCAGTGCAGTCTGACGTAAATCCAGATAGTGATAAAAAAGAAAGCGTAAGCATCATTTCTCAACTCTCTCCAACGCGACCCATCCTTTCTCATTGTGTTGCTGTTTACAGCCCGGAACATCGACCCAGATATTGAAGCAATTACCACTCCTGCCTGAATTCGAAAAAGAGACAGCTGCTTCGTCAACAATGGGTGGCTTGGCAGGCTTCATGGGCTTCGCAGCTCCTTCCGTACCGAAGCAACAAGAATCCACCATACTCTCCACTTTTCCACACCTCCTCACATCACCTCCAACATCTATACTCCATCTTCCAAATCTCCCTCTTTTATCTGGCTCATTCCCATTACCACCTCTCCCACACGCAACCCACCCTCAACTGCCATCGCGCATCATTGCCTTCACAGAGACGTCCACCGCGCTGCACTCCCTCTTCCTCCACATATCTTCCTCCCTATCGAAGTGCACCACGGAAGCGCTCGAGTTTAAGACGCAGAATGAGAAGTGGGTCGGCGAGATCCAAGAGGTGGCGAGGCAGTTTGAAGGAGAGGTCGAGAACTCGGACGAAGAGGATGAGGATGAGAGTATGGCGAAGCCTAAATTTGAGGTTGATGTCAAGCTCGAGATGACAAGGTTATTAGTGATGGGTAAAGGAAGGCAATTTTTGAATGAAGGGTTCTTTGGCGGCGGGAGACTGACTGAGAGGGTGAGCTTGAGATCTCCTTGCTCTCGTCGACACCCTGCGTGTCAAAAAGATTCAATTTGTTTCGTTGTTTTTAGGGACTTCAAAAATGGCATACTCAAGCGACGACCACCCTTTCGCTCCTGTATACCCAATCACTAACCATTCTCGTCCCAGCCTTTGAACGAGCTGTCATCCTCCTGACCGAGCTCCTCAGCTGGAGTACCTCTATCATACCATCCCCGCAGGACTCTCCTCTACAATTGAAGCTAGACGAGAAGGACCTTAGTCGGGCGCTCGATTTGGCCGTGTGCGGCGTAAGGAGGTGCGCTGAACTATGTCGAGAAGCTAAAGGACTGACGAAACGCTGGGACGAATTCAAGAAGTGGTTGGAGTATGGTAAGTGACACATCACGGCCAACATTCTGTACACCTCTGAATAATCTGCCTTTGCTCTCGGTAGTCATTGCAACCTCAACGCACAACGTCGAATCACCGGAAGCGGTCGCACACCAGCCAACTCACGACGTCCTCATCGTCGCCGATTACCTGAGTGGAGATCTTGTGGACCCCGAAATTCTCTCATTTTTTCCACCCAACCGGACATCCAAGCCAGTAGACAAACAGCGAGGAACCGCTGGATCACTTTTCCTCCCTCCGTCGTTCGACAAATCCCAGGTGCGACCACTGAATCAAGTCTTGTCATCTGTCTCATCACTTCTCTCTGCTCTCTCCTCGCCGGAAGTTTCTCGAACGGCGAAACGAGTTCGACGCTCCGAGGCAGGCGCTCCTGGTGCTGGCGGCCTACGCTCTCCTGTCCTCAGCAAGAAAAATATCACTATCAGTCCAAACGACTCGTCCTTATCCGACTCTGGTGACGTCCCCCTTACCATTTCTGGGTCGAACCTAGGTCTGGTATTGGTGGATGTCTTTGAAGAGCTCGTCGAGGTGTCAGAGAAGATCGTGCGGTCGTCATTATTCTCTTCCATCACGGGTCTTACAACGAAAGAGAGCGTCGAGTCCAATTCTTCCATGGAGACGTTCATCGATGATGAGACGGTCGGGAAGCACAGATGCACGCAGAGGAAAGTAGTTGATGTCGAAGACGACAGGGGGTCTAATGGTATTCAAACCTACACTGCGTTCCAGAAAGAGGGGGGGAAGCACGATGGTTCCAGTAAGCACTTGAATTTGTGTTTTCTCTTCTTCAAAGAACGCTGGCTGACGAGTTTCATTTTTCCAACTTAATGTAGTTGTTATAGTTTCGCAGTCTGCTGGACAAATTGGAGTCGCTGGTATGAAACTTGCCATCAAAGACTACACGGATGAAGCGTATGGTTCTCTTGAGCTGCTTGACTTGGAGTTCTTTGATGATCTGGAGCTTATGTTGGCGCTCAAAGCTGGTCAATATTTCTCTTTGCTCTCTTTCCACTTTGATCATCGGCTGACTCGATCTTTGCACTTAACTATATCCTCCATGCAGGTACCTACACGGTTTTATGTTCTATCGAGTTCTCCAATCTAGAGTACAGGTTCTTCACAGATCCCAGCAACGGCGAGATTTTGTCGCAGGCCACGATTTCGACCTACATCGACCGGGAGCAGGTAAGTCCAGTCTCTCATCGCAATTCCATAGTTCTTTCTTATTTTATTATTGGCTGATATCCGGGTTCTTGGTGGTTTGTATAGATCACAGCATATCCCGATCCGTTCCTGAGGATCAGCCGATGTAGGACACTGCAAAATGTTGACGGAGACATCTCGCTTTCTTTCAATGGAAGGAAAGGAAGAAGAACTGGTAGTGTATTGAGTTGCGGAGGCCGAGAGCTAGAAGTCTTCGACATGGAGGAGGACGAGGTCCTTGAAGAGGCCGGTGACGAGGGCGGAGATATGGAGGAATAAGACGAGACATTCACAGTAGAAAAATGAGAGACGCTATTGTTGTGCATCCTGTTATGCATAATTTGTTTATCAGAAGCGAATAGCTAACTACGTAAATGCTCAGAAATTGAAAATGAGGGTACGCGCCTCCTTCAAACCTGTTTCAGTATCCAACGTCTTTTTTCACCTGACCCCAATAGTCCAACCCAAATCGAACAGCCTCTTATCTACCTCTCAATTGCTTCAGCAAGTTGCCGAGGATGGAGCCGGATGGAGCATTTCTCAGGACGAGGCAGTCAACTTTGTCCTTACGAGGAACGGTCGGAAGGGGGAAAGGAAACTCCCTCGCTGACGAACTGGCTGCCGCTCTCCCAACCTCAAAGAGATCTGCTCTGGCAGAAGAATTTGGTCTTGAATTTGAAGGAAGCGAAGAGGGTGAGTTTCTAGCAATATCCTTTGATTTCTCTCATGAAATCCCTCGAGGCGCCTCGAGATGCAGCCGTTTGATCAGAGGCTGTGACTTGGACTTGGCACGGAAAACCTCTTTCTATGTCTGGCAGCATAGTTCCCTTTAAACAGTCTTCGCTGATGGCCATTTGCTTTTTCTTTTTTGAGCAGAGGATGAGTCTGCACAGTCTGTGCACGAAGAGCCCCTCTCCGAGTCAACGCTGGATGCAGAAATGTTTGGAGGTTCTGCAGGGCTGGGTGATGGTCATGGCCTTGAAGGACGTTTCGGGAACTGGATGAATAACTTCGAAGAGGACAGCGATAGGTTTCATGGCGGCGAGCATGAACTCGACGAACGGTTCGCTCACCCTGAGCTGGAAGAAGACCATCACTACCCACCGGGTGGTCTCAATGACTGGGATGATGACGAAGAAGAAGCAGACCATCATTTCGATCATCTTTCCAAATCTGTAGATGAGGACGACGACGAGAACCACCCCTTAGCTTCACCTTACCACTCAGGCCCTTCTCACACTTCGTCTTTCATCCAAGCCGCGCAACATGTCGAGTCTGATGGTGAAAATTATCTTCTCAGTCCAGTTCCACACAGTACACCATCGCGATTGAGAAACCCTGCCACCCCCTCCAACTTGTCATCTTCACCTCCGTCGCAACATCCGTCACGCTTTTCACCACAACGACCAGCATCACCCACCTCACTTTTAGCCGCATCTCTCGAGCAGACAGCCTCACTCTTGGCTAAGCTGCGGTCAAGTGAAGCAGAAGGCAGCAGCGACAAAACGGAGAAGCTTGCGGAGGAATTCATGCGTCGGTTGATAGATTCGGAAGGAACGAGGGAGGATCAGGTCAGAATAATTACTGGACTAGAAAGAGAGTTCAGGTCTATCGATGGACTAGAAAGCTTGGAGCTGGACGACTTGGATTTGGGCGGGTGGGAAGACGGGGAAGATACGACGCATCCATTGCGCCCAACTCTACTAGAC